>VZRO01005132.1:57853-94502 GCA_013397915.1 Daphoenositta chrysoptera | reverse complement strand
ACTGGGCTCTGCATCCTGGTGATGCTCAGGAGCTGCTCTGCCCTCCCAGCTCCTGCTGCCAAACTGGGCTCTGCAGCCAAGCCCGCTCCGAGGGTGCCCCTGGTGCTGGCCTCCTGCCAGAGGAATCGCTCGATTTGCCACAGGCTTTGCTATTTTAGTCTTAATTCTTTTTCTGGAAACAGTATCAAGCAAGTTAGGAGGCCCTATCTGGACAGATTTCAGAAAATTGCTGGTGAACTTGGAAAGTTTGTTCAAATATGATGTTGTGTCAGGAGTAAGATGGAGTTTTATACGTGAAGGGGTTGTCATGAAATCACTGTTTCCATAATTAGGGAATTAATGATCCCCTGTTGCTTTTTCCCAAATACTGAGTTCTTGGCTTGCTGTTGAATTTGCTGTGACATTGTGTCCATACCCTTTTATTTAGCTTCAAGAAAGTGTGAAAAGTAAAAAATCTGAGAGGGAATTCTTTTTTAAAGAAAAATTTTGATGCTGCTACTTCTTGGTGTACCTTTTTTTAGAAGGACAGTAAAATGTCAAAGTGGCATAATAAAAATACTGTCATTTAATTAAAAGACTTGAGTGAAAGCTGCATAAACTTCTGAAACATGCACTTCCAGGTCTTAATGTATTTATACATTCTAAACTTTGCACACAGCAAATTTCTCTTTTACTATTTGAAAGGATATTTGGGTTTGCCTGATGCTGAAGGTCTTAATTTATTGTTCAAGCAGCAGTTGTCTGAAAAAGAGTGTAAAGTTGATTCTGGCTTTGCATGTGAAATACCACCTTTTTTTCCGAGCACAAGAAATAACTTTTATCAAATCAGTGGAACTAAAGTTATTTTCTTGTCATTTAGTTTTAAGTTATCCTTTTAAAATTGTGAATAGGCTGTTGAAACTTGTAAGTCTGTTTTGGTTTTCAGTGCATGTACTTGTTTTTATCCTCCATATATTTTCTTGAAGATTTTGGATGTAGGATGTTGATTCTCCTTGGGAATCTTCAGTCTTAATATGTGGTGCAGGGTAGGGTGTGCTCATGCCTTAACTGGGGTAGTAGAAATGACAATATCTTCATCTGGTGGAATTTAACTCCACCAGTGTCCTCTTAGCTTTAGTTTCAGTGGCAGCAGGAGCTACCCTGTACCTCCTGTTAAAGGTCTGCCCTTTTCTTCTTAAAAAGTCTTTTTCTGTTCTTTTGGGGGTGTATGTGGACCTGGTCTTACTCTGCTGCTGGTATCACAGAGTCATCCAGTTTCTTTGGCTTTATTTTAGACAGTACATTAATGCTGAAACTCCTTGTAAGCTGCCTCATGTAGAAGAGACAATGAGAACTTCATAGAGAGTCTCAGAGCTCTTCCTTTTTGCATGAGGGATTTGCTAAAATTGAAATTGCATTTGACAAAGTTAGAGTCTACAAAACACAGCATGACTTTTTCAAATGTGTTATTGTCATGATCAATAAATTTTCCTAAGGAAAGAAAAATTCTCTGTCATTATGCTGCCTCAGATAACTGTGTTGTCTTCAGGTGGCTTAAAGATGAGGTGGTTTAAAGATAAGGTGGTTTGATGGAAAGATAATTGGCAGTGTCAGATAGGTCACCAAACTTTCTCCTTTTCTTGGTGAACTGAACTCTGCTATTTGCTCTTGAAAAGTGAAACATCTTTTTCTGCAGTGATTCTTTTGCTGACTCTGCAGTTATATTGGATTTTGTGCAGTTATTCTTACTTCATCTTGAAGTTTTTCACTTTTGCAGAATTGTTATGTGCTCATATGTATTTATTGGTGCATTGTAATGTACAGCAGCAGAGCAAAGGAACATCCAAACCTTCCTGACTTCCAGGAAAGTTCTTTTTTCACAATTCCTACCCTTTCCTTCACTGCTATCACCACCAGTCTGCCTCTCTTTCACAGAAGGGTGGGAAAGGCTTTAATTCAGTAAGAGAAAACGTCTTAGATGATCATCTGGTGTTCTTCTAACCCTTAGAACTGTATAGGAGGCAGAGCTTTTTCCATTTCAGAGACCAGCCCTTTTAAACACTTCTGGCCTTGCAGAAATTGCAGGGACCGAGCTGATGAATGCAGTAAATATCTGCTAAATTGGCTTTGCTAACACAGAGACTTTGAACTAATTAGGAACTTTGCATGCCTGATGAAAGTCCTGTTCACGTTGGGTAAGCCTGCACTGATAACAGCTCCACAGAACTTGTAAGGCCTGTCAAAATTTTGTTGTGTTTTGCTTGCCTTACTTCATGTTTAAGCAAAATACTTGGTCCTGTTTTTAGTGATGAAATTTCTAATACTCAGCCTACCAGAAATTATTGCTAAATCTGAAAATGAAGAAAAGTCAGCCTCTACTATCTTATTTTTGGTAAGTTATGAACCAGAGGGAAAAAAAAAAAAAAGCTGGTGGAAAATATTACGTAGTTTTAACTGTAGTGGCTGTGGGTAGGGATCTGTTCCATGCATTGTCCACTTAATTTGTTTTAGCATCTTGCATCCTTTCTGATGTGCTCACAAAGCAGCCCAGTAGAATGTAAAATATCTCTTACCCTATTGACTAGGGAAGCACAACATTTTGAATTCAGTACAAGGTGATTTTTGGTTTGTTTTTTTTTTCCCCCCACATATATTGTAATACCCAGATTTGAACTTAAAAATTTCATTATACATTTTATACTGCAAAAATTGGGAAAAGACAGACCTGAACAATATCAACCCCAGGTAGACTGAATTTGTGCAGTGTCTCTCATGTTTTACCCCAGAGCTGTAATTTGTGAGTCCCTTTGGTAGCTGTTTCTAAGAAGTTGTGCTTTGAAGAGACTTTCTAGTACTGTCCAGAAAGTGGAGTTTTTTAAATCCTGGAGACTGAGGTGATGCCTGTATTTTTATATACTCAAGACTGTTTTAATCAGTGGTGTCTTTTAGTCTGTTAAGTGAGCAGAGTTTAAGTGCCATTCATTTTAACATTTCCATTTTAATTGTTTTGCTTTTACTGTTCTCTTTTCAGAGTAAACTTGGTGCTTTCAAATAAAAGCTTTTAGTGTGAGCATTATTTCATCTGTTTCTGTACTCTCTCTTTGTATTTCATGTTAAGCAAAATTACTTCTCCTTAGTACCCTTCTTTATAGCTGTGCTGCAGCTGTGAAGCCACGTGGTACCTGGTGCCCAGGCTTTCTAGGAAAGAAAATTTTGTTTGGGTTTTTTTTTTTACTGTATGACTTCACAAAACTGGACACAGCCAAGGTGGAAGCAAACCATTGATTTAGATGGGAAAAGTACTGTGGATCCTGGCATAATCAAATCAGTCCAAAGCTTGCTTTTCCTTTTGGATTGGGTTCTCATTGAGCTGTCCACAGTGCTACCAAATTTTGTTACTATTTGGGTTGTGAAACAGATTTGTTTCTGTTTTTAATCACAGGTGGGGCAAGAGTAATTTGTTCTCTCCTATTGTAATTTGTTTGTCCTGTTCTGTTTTTTGTAGTGCTGCTCAGTTGTGTTCTGTCTTGTTGTATGTGAGTTTATTGCCACTTGCAGTGAAGTTGTTGGGCACCAGGTCCCAACATTAATAAGTCTGCAGTCATGCAAGTCTCTATCTTTGGGAGAAGTATTAAAATATTTAACTTTTCAGAGATGCAGAATGACTCCAGACATCTGCAGTTTGGGCTCTGCAGTTTTTCCCAAAAGCTCTTCTGGCACAACCTGATTTAATTCCCTTGTTCAAGCTGCTTTATAATCAGAAGGTGGAGAATATTCTTGATTTTAACTCTTGCACCCATGTCAAGAGTTATATCCCACAGCACATCATTCCATAAAATATGTGTAAGTCTGAAGGCCGTGTGTTTAAACAGTACTTGAATTTCATGTCTCGTATGTTATGAATTTTATGTCTTCCAGCCTGTGCTGGGTGTGACAAGAGGAGATGCAGAGCAAAACTGAAGTTTTTTGAGGAATAAACTAATCTCAGCATGTTGTCTTGGGAAGCTTGAAAATAGATTTCTGAAACTTATGTGTATCAAGTGATATTGATGATTTTATGTATAGTCTAGGAAAAAAGTAACTCTTCTGTGGCCACTGAGGAGCTGCCTTGGCAGTGTTGGACACCGTGGGTGGCTCTGCTTGAGCTGCTCATGTCAGAGGTCAGAGCATTGCAACTTTTTGGCTTTTGGATGCTTTTTTTATGTTCCTAGTTTAGTCATGAAATTTAGAATAGAGCTTATTAATGTGAGAAAATAACGAAATTTAAATTTTAATTTAGTAGTAGGAAGTGTGTGTGGATGTGCTAATTTAGATTTATTTTAAATAAGCCAATTTTAGAAGAATTCCCAAGAGGGGAGGTTTCACTGGCTCAGCTAGATCAATCAAAAAATTGTTTGAAGTTAAACCTGTCATGTAGATGAATAAAATTTTAAAACATAATTATTACTGGGGCCTCCTTATATACCTTCTAAAACTTGTTTAGCAAGTATTTGCTATTAAAGGCCAGGCGTCTGTTCATACAGAGGGTGAATTCCTGTCTAAATGTTGCTGTGTTCTTGACTTTGATAATGAACTTACTTAATTGTCCTTTCACACAGCTTGTGGTTTGCACTGAATGCTCCCTTTCTACTGGGTTTTTTATTGTTTTTTTTTTTTTTTAATCAGTTTCTCTGTTGGTTGTACACCCTTGCCCCATCATCTCTGAAATCCTCACGGAGGACAAGGCTTTGGGAGAGCAGGAGGTTTCTTGTTTGTGGTTTTTAACTGCTGGTGAAACCTAAGGTTTCTCAAATAATGCTACTTGTCAACTTCAGCTCTGCTGATTTACATACTTCTGTTGAGAAATCTACTGAGAGACATAGGTTTAAAAAGAAAACCCAAAAAACCACCAACCCTCCAAACCGCAAGCAAAACAAAAATAAAATAGAGAAGAAATCCAGGTTCATGTAGAAATGACAAAGCAGAAGAATTAATTTCTTGGTGAACCAGAGCGTTTCATTTTGGGAAGAGCTTCAGTGTTTAATGATGGAATGCTTAGGAATAACTCATAGGGATTCAGAATATTTGCATAAGGGTGTGTTGTTTAAAAAGTCAGAGCTTCTTTCAGAAGGAGGAAACTTCCCACCAGGGCAAGGAAATGAAGCTTTGTTGTCTGGGTGTCATTATGTGATAAGAATACAGTAGTGGTGGGTTTTTTCCTAATTGTTTGACTTTTAATGTCAAATTTCAGGGAGGTTTCTCTGTAGCAAACTTGTATGTGACTTTTTTTACCTTTCATAGCTGAGTTTTAGTTTGTGTCAAGTAATACGAGAACATCAGTTGCTTACAGGAAGCAGGTGGAGGAAAAAACCCTGAGATGTAATAGGAAAAAAAATCTGATAGGGGAGTTCTGCTGCCAGCCTACACTCTGTAATGTCTCAGTTATTCCACTATTAGGAACCTGCATTTTGCCCTCTTTGCAGTGATGCTGAAAACCACAGCCCTATCTCTGGAAACCGCAGGAGATATTCTGCTGAATGTTGAAGATGCTCCTACAGCTGCTTTCACTATCTAAAATGATAAAATAAAGCAGAACCTCAGCTCTTAACTGGGAATTTTTCTATTCTGAAACTAAACCACGAGAGTGTTCGTGTGTTTTTAGATTAATCCAGTGTGGGTATGGGAATTTTTTTTTTTTTTTCAAGGAAGACACGACTACTTCTGAGTTACAGCTCTACAGTTGAATTCATATATTAAAAAGTTTTCAGGAATGAAGGCAACTTAATTTTTAGTTTTAGATTTTACACAAAACCACTTCCAGCCAAAGTCTGTGTGGGTATGAGATGTGATTGCAAAGGTACAACACAAACCAGAACCATCGTAGCTTCTTTCTTTAATTAGCTGAGGACAAATCACTTCTGGGTTTCATTAAGTTGTGCACAATGCGGATCCCACAGGGAACGGGGATCCGGGGCCTGTGTGGCACCAGCTCCCAGCTGGTGAGGCACAGCACTTGGAAAGCCATGCCAGTGGCCATGGAATAGAGCCCGAGCCATTAGAGCTCATTAAATTGAGTGGGGCTGGTGTGCATGGGGGCACTGATGGCTCTGGAAGGGCAGGAGAGCTGTGGGGTGTGATGGCAGGGGAAGGGAAAGGTGCTGGGGGAGCAGCACTGCTGAGAACTCCGGCTCTGGCTCGGGTGATTTAATCCATCCAACATCTGCTCGTGGGCTGTAATGCTGAGCCCAGTCCCTACTGTTTCTAAGGAAGGAAAGAAAACCTCGGAGGGCCTGAGGTGCGGAGGTAATGGAGTGTCAGGGTGAGCTGTACAGCCCTCGGGGTGTTGTGTGATGGCGCTTGGTGTGTGCAGAAGGTGTTGAAGTACCGGTGATGGGGCTGGGGCCGTGTGCCCCTGGCTGAGCTCAGCTCTGCAGCTGGCAGCAGCTGGATGGACTGGGGCTCCTGGGGACTGAATGGAAGTGCTTGTCTGTCTCACTTCCACACCAAGTAGTGATGGAAACTTCAGTCTGTGCGTTAAAGTTTTTGGGAGGGTCCATCCTGATGCATAAAGAAGTCAGGCATTACCAGCCTTGTAGTGACTCAAAACAAAGCAAAAATAAGTGAACATAGTGAAGGGTGGGTTAGGCTGTTTCCTACTCACCTCTGCAGTTCCAAGTGTCAGGTAGCACAAAAGGAGGGGGAGGCACATTTCTTTCCTAATCTAAATGCAAGCAAGGGGTAAGGGAAGCATGATGTGGGATGGTGAATATGGAATTTCTGATCTTACTCTCTTTAGGGGAGAAGCAGCCTGAAGGGAGCAATAGGTGCTAGTAGGTGGATTGGGTTTTTTTGTTCCCTTTTAAAAGATGTTTTTATTCACTTTGGGTCTTTCGAAATGGCAAAGAACAGAGATTGTATTGAATGGAGGCATTGCTCTTTATGAATGCAAAAAATACCATTATATTTGGTATTTCAAATTGTTAGGAAAGACATGTGGAATTAGTTCAACATAATTTTCTAAGGCATGGAAAAGGGAATAAATCATGATGGTCAAGTGTGATAAATAGCACTAAGAATGTTCTCCATTTCCCCCTTCATTGAGTAGAGGTTTGTCTGAAGATGGAGTTATTTTGTACTTTGAATTCACATTTAACTTCAAACTGGGCTGCTGACTTGTGGGTAAGCCATAAGCATCCCTCTATTGTTTGGATGAGGCTCGCTATTTGGATGACTTAATTCAAACTGCAGCTTGTAATTAAAAGCATTTCTCTGTGGCCCTTAAGAAGGGTTGTGGTAGGACTTGGTAAAATTCCACGTGCAGGGATGGGTTAGGACACCTGGCTGTGAGCAGTGAGGATGGAAGTTCTGCACTTTGGGTGCTCTGGTGGTGCTCTGCCACTGCTCACCCCACTTGTAGGTGGTGAGAAGCAGCTTGATGGTATTCAAAAATTTGGAGGCTGACTTTGAAGGTCAAGGCTGCAAGGAGAATGTGGGAGGAAAGCAAAGCACTAACACTTGGTGTCTTTTGCTCGTTGACATTGTCCAGAAGCAGCTTGTGGGCTGGAAAGAACCATTCTTAGTTTCTTGCCTGCTGCTTTCTGCTGGAGCCTTGATCTCTTCCTCTTCAGTTCTTTTGTTCTTACATACTCTTCTTTGAAATGTGGTCCTGACTTTAAAGCACGCTGGGTTGATGTCTCGCTTCTCCCTTTGATCTGTGACTGCAGCTCACACCGTTGGTGTGTGGGAGTGATTCTGCTCTCAGTGGATCATATCACTTCTGGCACCGTGAAGAGATCGTGTCTGTGTTTTACAGAGGTCAAAAAGGAATCAGGGTAACCAAGGGAGCTGCAGATCTGTAACTGATCCTTTATTCCAGACAAAATCATCATAGAATGGGCTGGGTTGGACCTCTAATCATCCTGTCCAACCTGCCTGCCCTGGGCAGGGACATCTTTCAGTGGGTAAAAGGGTTGACTTGAGAGTTAATCTTGCTTGAATTCTTTCACAGGAGGTGAAAATTATTCAATACAATGATGTCTGGAGTAGTCTGCTGAACATAATGAGATTACAGTTATGAAGGCAGTGCTGTTTATCTAACACTTTCACTCTTTGTTAAGGTATTTCGTTTCATACTACAGCACTAAGAATTTGGAAGCAATCTGGTAGAGTAGCATCAAACATCTCAGTAGTTGTGCAAGGGACTTAAAATATGAACAAGTGTGGGAACAACTCCTTCACTTTTGCTCATCAGTTTTAAGCCAACCCTTTTTCTGGTAGCCCACCTTGGCACATACAATTAGGAAAGTGTGGTATCTGCTCACTGAGAGACCTGAAGAACCTTTAGAGAGGGGTGTCGTCAAAAATGATAACTGAAAATCTCATCTCCTCTGTTGTCCTTGTGGTTTGTTGAATTCTTGGAGATTAATAGATAAGTCTGTAACATGTTTTTATTGTGCATTATCTAATCAAGAATGTTATAGCTTGGCTGAAGAACTTCTGGTTTCCATGCTCTAAAACATCCTTAATGAGCAGCAGACAGACTTAGAGGTTCCATATAGATTCCTCTGCCCCCAAAATATCAAGGGACTATGAGCTGCAGCTTTGGCTTTCCCTTATCTCATAGAAAACACTGCCAGCCTCTCTCCTATCGTTCCCTAACGGTTCTTAACAGAAAGCCAGAAGTTAAACTTTATAAAACCCAGACTGTCAGAAAACTTGAAGACAACCCCAAGTTTTTCTTTAGTTGGGTCCTAAAAAGAAAAGACTGAACTCCCTGTATTTTTTTTTCTTGTTTTGACAATATATGTGTAATTAAAATACATAAAAACTCTGCGCAGATCCTGTCAAGGATCTGTACTGGGTGTTTTCCACACACTTTCTGAATTCCCTCTATTACTGGTAGTTGAATAACTACTTGTGGAAATCCTGTTTCCCCTGGTGTGGGATGTCCCCTCTCCAAGTCTCCCTTTCTCCCACTTCAAAGAGCACTTCCAGAAGGGGACATGACCCTTTTGCAGGCCCTGTGACAGGGCACCGAGGTGCCAGGGGGAAGGAGCACTGGCACACCAGGAGGGGTGGAGGGAATCAGGTCTGTTCAGCCTTGGGAGGAGGAGGAGGGTGAAGGGTGATCTTCAGCTTCTCCAGCGGGCTAAGGGGAACCTCTGGAGCAGATGGAGCCAGACTTGTGGCAGGTGCACCAAGAACAGGAGCACAGGAAACTCCAGCTGAGTAGAAGGCAAGTTTATTTTAGCACGGGGATGGAGCAGGGTGTCAGAGGTGTTGTGGAAACTCTGTCCTTTAAGATATTCAAAACTTGACAAGTCAGCCTGGTCCCTTCCCACCTGTGTTGTTCTGTGTCCATGATCCTCTGCTCCTCTGCAGCAGCTGCTGGAGGCTGTTCCTTTGCCAGTCTTGGTTCTTTTTAACCTGGTCATGATGAACACATTTGTCATTTTATTTATTTCCTGCAGCTCTGGAGGCAAAATAGCTGCTCAGTAGTTGAGGACAAGTTACTAAATCTCTTTTTTTGCCCGAGGAGCGATGCATCCTCTCTGGATTTGTGTGATGGCATCTGTGACTGACCTGGAGGCAGCAATGAATGTGCACAGTGTTTGTACCTGAAATCACCTGTAGGGATGATCCTGGAAACCTTAACCCAAAGTGATGCTTTCAAATAAGGCTTCCTTCACCTTAGTTTCATTTAGAGACTATATTTTTAGAAAAATGGTTTTAGAGAGTCTTCCCCTTGGCAAATGTAGATTGCATGAGCCCGATGCTAAAACCTACTGAGAGTTGTGAAAACATCACCTGATTATTAAATATGAGTTAGGACTTGCCACACAAGGAAACTTATTGATATAATTGCACTGGTATAATTATGCTCAGACGATTTCCTGTGTCGACAAGCCCTTCCATGCAACTCGTTTGGCCCCTTCTTATTTAGTAACTCATTAGGCCTCTGACTGCACATTAAAATTGCATAATTCTTAGCTAAAAAATCTCCAATGTGCAAGTTTAATGCTGACTGGCAGCACTTCCAGCATGCTGAGCAGGTCAGCAGTTAAGCTTTAAAAATGGTGAAGGACAAAAGAAACGAACGCTCCAAGTCTGGGAAATGGATACTGAGCACACGGTCCTGAAAAACCATCATTACATAATTGTGTGGATTTTGGAGTAGAAGCTCATCAAAGTGTGTGGCTCATTCACACCTTTTATAGACTAGGAGTGTCTTGGCCTGTTCACTCCCTGAATCACTCTTATCTCTGATTTTGATCCTCAGTAATGTGCAGGAGTAAGAGCAGCCAGCCTTGTGTTTGCAATAGTTTTCGATTCGCAAAAATTTTTTTTACTAACACAGCATTTCTGTGATTGTCCAGGTTTCCTCTACCACCACCTTTCCCTCCTGTCTTCTGACAGAGTAATTTTGCTTGATTGTTAATATTATTTAATAAAGCTGCCACAAGACTGTTATTTTTCTGATACTTGTCTTTTCCAGATTTTTTTTTGGTAGAAATTGCTGCTTTTAAGATTGATAGCTATGAATATTTAGTTTATGTAAATGGAATGAATTATAATGGGAAGTCTGGTTTCTTTCCTGATAAAAGTAAGCCTAAAGACAGCATGTGGGCACCTCATTATTCCACACCCAGCTCACCTTAATTCACACCTTGAAAATGGGGCTCTTGATGGTCTCAATCATCATATCAAGGCTGAAATGTTCTCATTATTCACTTTATCATCTGGCAAATGAGTGAGGAGCTTCCAATACTTAACACACGGATGCTCCAGTTTATTAGTCTTTCATCTTTTTTCTAATCCCTTCTTTCCTTGACAGCACTTTAAAAGTAAAATCCAGGAATGCATGTAGATTTTCCAGCGCTTTGAAATAGTGTCTCCAGAAGCAGCATCTGTGTTCATGAAGGCGTTCTCTGCATGAATTTTGGCAGGTTTCCTTGGGCAGGGCATCACTTCCAGCTCAGATGTCCAGTGATACCCTCTGTAACACACCTCACCAAGCTGCAAAAGCTTCCTGGTAGGAACCCTGGCACTAAGGAAAATATTCCTGTATTGATACAGCTTCTGTTGCATTTAAAAGTGAGTGATGGGAATTCTGCAGGAGTCTCTGAACGGGGAGATGGAGCAGCTGAATCACTTTGAATGCTGCAATTGTGCCTCATGATCAAGGCTGAAGGCTTCTGTCATGTTTTGATAGATGGTCAAGCCTTATTTCTCTCTTCTGTCAGCACCAAATTCAGTATTTCTACCCTTCACAGCTGCTTGCTGTAATGAGTTCTACACAAGATAGTTTGATTTTGCATTCTTAATTTGAGGCAGTAGTCCAAAAAGTGAATTCAGCTCAGTGGTTGCAATATTTATTTTTTTCCCCTGAAGTTCAGTTGCCATCCCTCAGTGCTGTAGTTGACACCTACGTGTCTGTTTTAGGCGGCAGAAATGTAGGTTGAGCTCTTATCGGGTCACTGCTGCTGTTTAATAAACAGTACTTATCTCCTTGAAGCAACACCCTGCCCTAAATAAGTTTTGCCTTGGGAGTTGAGCCAGAAATAGCTTTCCCCCCCTTTTTTTTTTCCTTTAATTGGATCGTAAAACCCAAATAATTGAGGAAAACATTTAAAATGAAAATAGAGGGTGGCAGTGATCCTGCTTTCTGGACTTCTTGGTGTTTTTTATCTCAGTGAGTTATGCAGGTTATAAAACTGCATTCACATCTTTCCCCAGGAGTCTGTGCTTCTCTCAGCATTTCTTATTCTCAAAAGTGGGGCTGAACCCTCACTGTTATTCACTGTCACTAAAACTCCACTGGGGGAATGTAGTGGTGTTGTTGAGCAATATGTGTTGGTGTTGATCCCTGAACACTTACAGGTATGGCTTTGCCTGTGAAGCACTAAACAATCCCATTTTAAAACAGGAGGAGGATGTATTGCTTAATTACAAAATTACTTAATTTGGCAGCATAAATAGCTTGTGAGGATGTGTGTCCCCTTCCATCATGCTTGTCTTTGTATTTCCAATTTTTAAGTTTAATTTTTTTTTTTGTAGTTTTGGAAATTAGTCATTACCAAATCTGGCACAGAAAAGGAAGGGCAATGGAATTAGGATGTGGCAGTAATACAGAAATTTAGAAGGCATAAAAATCATCAGGAAAGAGAAGAAATCAATATATTGATAATACTTGGCGAGGTAATAGTGGGTAAGGCAATGTGGAATGCAGAGTGTGCATAAGAAGAAATGTTAAAATACAGGGGCCTGGACAGAAGATTAAAGTATTTTCTAATGACAATAATGGAAATACACAAAAATCACAGAATAAAGTTAACAACTAGGACATAATTTTCAAATGGGAACATTCTGTTATGGAAAGATGGAAATAAAAATGTGTGCAGTGGTGATCTGTGATGGTGTGCACTGCAGAATCTGAAAGGATTCAGCAACAGAGTGACTGAAAACATATGTGGGAGACACATTATTTTAAATTATTTTTGAGGGGGGAAAGTGATGGCAAACAGGTTTCTGGAGGAGTAGAGGTGGCTGCTTTGTGCACATCCTCCTGATCAGATTTGGAGGTGGATCACAGAAACCTTTGGTGTATTGCAAGTACAAATGCTTGTGGGAATATATTTTCTGTTACTTCCCAGCTGTAGTGATAATGCTATAAATAACTTTGTTAGGTGTCCTATCCACAGCAGAGGATTCTTTCCACTTAATAGTCTGAATTTGTCACACCAAACAGGAGGATATGGTGACTGCAGGGCCACCTGAGTGAGTTAATCACCATCAGAAAAACATAAACAAAGCAGAGGGCCTGGAAGTGTTGGGGAAAGATGAAAATTGACGTCTTAGAAGTCAAGATGTGCAGGCATTTATAAAAAAAAAGCCAAAGGTTGAGCAGATTCAGTGAGCTGGGTGTTTTGTCTTGCCTTCAGGGGTGGAGGTGGATAAGGTCAGATGCAGAGGCAGATGGGCTGCTCGTGGCAAGACTGGGTTACAGATAAAAGCTGAGGTGATATTTGGCTTCATTTTTCAAGGTAGCTGTTGACAGTGCAAAAGCAATGTGGATGAATAATCCTCAAATGAAAATTGCTATATTGCCATTGAAGGCAAAACCAAAGTGCTGGAATATAAAGTTTTAGGTCATGGAAATGCAGATGTTCAGCAAGAAGTGACTTTAATGTGTTGATTGAGTTAGTGTTGGAGAACCAGAGTCTTTAATGGCAATGTTTATAAAAGGGAGGGAAAAAAGGAAATTGGATTGCAGTAGCCTGAATTAAAAGGGTGGATGCCTCAGAATGTGTTTGGGAGACAGGATCAGAAACAAGATTTTCAAAAAAATAATAACAAAACCCTCTATCATTTTCCCAGTGTCAAATCTGATTAAGTATTTGGTGCGTGGGGAAATTGGTGCTGACAGTTAGTAGGGTGGTAAAAATAAGGAGATACTCATGAGTGGGAAATGCCATGGGAAGTGTTGAGGGATAGAGTGGGGAATTGATGCTACTAATGTTGGGAATGGGCTTATGGTTTCATTAGCAAACATTGCATAAATGTTAGGAATAAATACATGAAACTTCATCAGGAGGTACAGGAGGCATTGTCAGGAAAATGAGAATCTGAGCATCATTCAGAAAGCAGCAGGGTAATAGATATGGATTAGAAAAGTAGATATATTAAAGACAATATAGCTGCCAGTTAATAGGAGATGGTCATAAGCAGCTGAAATGGGTGCAGATGCACTGAGTGGTCACTGGATGGCCTTTGCAAGGCAGTGGTACAGCAGGCAAAGGGCTCATTAATCTGCTTTTTCCAGTTGAGAGATGGAAGCATGTGTGTGGTTATCACTTAGCCTTTGCCAGGAAAAGTGAGCTCAAAATGCACTGGCTTGAAAAATGACTGTAAGGATGAGAATGATGAAGCCTGATTTATGAGCAGAGACTAAGAGAAGGAGTATAGCCTTTGGTTTATTTGGTTTAAATCTAAAAGTACCATCAGGAGTACTCAATGTGAAGGCCAGCAAATATAAAATGGAAGGATGTTTTCTGAGCATTAGAGCATCACAGTTCTGGAACAGCTTTAGAAAGCCAGAGTGGAAAAGTGGTGACAGATGTGTTAATGTAGGGATGAGAATGGTTTCTGGTGCTAGCAGAGAACTGAATTTGATAATCCCAGGAAACCACACCTGGATTCTTACATAAGTAATGAGAAACCTCCTGGGTTATTTCACATGTGAAGAGTTTGCTGCAAGTTGTTATTGCTCCAGAGCACAGAACACCTGAGCACTGAGGCTGCAGGAGTTCTGAATACTCGAGTTGGTACCTTACACACTTCTCTCTGGATTTTTAATGGCCTTTCCTGCATTGAAACAACAGCAAGCAACCACTGTGCTTCTGCTTCACGTTGTCTGAGCAACAGCTGATGTTTGAGCTCAAGAATTGAGCACAGCAGCAGTGGAGTATTTGCTCTGTTTTCTGTGTGAAGGAAGGAGCAGGATATAGTTTAGTTCTAATACAGGATTTTGCAGAGAGCTGCAGCATGGAGGAAAGTGGTGGAAACTCCACTTTTTATAGGTGTTTGCTCGAATAAATGTGGTTTGGTCTCTTTTGAAATGAAGATTCTTCCCTGCAAGGAAAATCTTGCCTTCCTGCTTGGCCTCTGAAATTCCCACCCAGCTGACTTGTGGTATAGGAAAATGCAACTGATTTTAGGATTGTTTTCAGTAACTGAGTCTAGGAAGTACAAGTGGGTGAACCAGCATGAGAAGAAGGAGAAAAAAAGAGCAAGAAAGAGAAAAAAGGATTCATGGTCTCCTGAAGGGGGGTTGGGGTTTTTTTTTTTATATTTTAGGTTGTGTAAAAAGAGTCATGGTTTAGATGTCCTGGGCTTCATTGGTCCCATAGCCTGTAAATTTGTTGAAATGTCAATTTGAGACAGCTGATGGCTAAGTTGTGCTTTCTCTCTTTTGCAGTGCTCACACCTCCTCCCCCATTGCCACCACCAATACAGGGATATGCCTTTAAACCTCCTCCTCGACCAGATTTTGGCACTTCTGGGAGAACAATCAAACTGCAGGCCAACTTCTTTGAAATGGACATTCCTAAAATAGATATCTACCATTATGAATTGGATATAAAGCCAGAAAAATGTCCTAGAAGAGTTAACAGGTAATACTGTGCTTTGCCTTTCCTCAATTTATTTGCAGTCTTGTTTTTCTTTGAAAAAGCTGAATCCAGGTGCCCTCACTGATGCCTGGGGAGATGTGTCTGGCTTTAATCAGTGATTGTACTGATCACTTCCAAATCTCCATATCCATCAACAGGATATGCATATCCTTTTTCTTTTTTGTCTCCCAAGTCTTTACTTGGATTGAATTTGTCAGAATCTTAAGATGCTGCTGATTGAAGCCACTGGTGATAGATGGATAACTGTATTAGCTCTATTGAAGCCAACTTGATAAATATGATTTAGTATTGCCTGGTTAAATATTGGAGTGTAATTGGCTGAAGTCCTTCAGCAAGGAGCTGGTGTTACCAGGTTGTTTTCCCACCTTTCCCTACTGACAAGGGGAGGCAAAACCCGTTTGTTTGTGGGAGAGGATTGTGGAGTTACTAAAGCAGTTAAGAAATTATCCTTCACCAGTAGATACTATATAAGGGAAAACAATGCTCCTGAAACAGATAGCAAGGTGAAAACACAGATCAGTTGGCCAGGGAAACAAGCAGCCAGGTCTTGAATTTGGCATCTGTGCCCTGTTAGTCAGAGTGTGCAACTTCATTGACTTGAAAAAGAGCGGCGTTGCCAGAAGTGAAACTTGAGAATGAGGTTTGGCACCAAGTGGAAACCACAAGTGTCATCATCATAACTACACCTCGACTGTAGAGGATTGGAATGGCCTGTTTATATATTCAAGAGCAAAGCCTTTCCTTGTTAAAAAAGGTCACATGGGTGGAATATGCAGTCATGAAAATGAACAAAGTGTGGTGTCAAAAAAAAGCCACCCGAAAGCCACGGTTTTCCTGATGTGAATTAATAAACCTGAGGGCATTCTCCATTGTTACACTGAGGAGCTGGTAATGAGTGTTTTCACAAAGCAGCATCACTGTACTTTGCTGCCCTTGGTTTTTTTTTTCCCGTGGTGACCTATTATAAGTTTAATTTTTCAGCTAGTCGAGAACTGAGGTTAATTTTAAAAGCAAACACTGTTGTTAAGTGTATTAAGCTGAACTCTCTTCTTGCCCAAGGGCAACTCCTGATTTCACTGAGATGCTCTTCCTGCACTGGAGCACTGCAAAACACTTGGAGCAGCCCCTTTTTTCATAGTGGGAGCTCTGCTTTCCTTGAATGATACCCTTGCCACCACTCCAGCCCTGCCAGCTGCTGCTGGCTGATCCAGATTTCCTCTGCAGCTCCTCTGGGAGCCAAGTGCTGCACAGCTCATTTGTGTTTTCTGTGTGATCACCTCCCTTACAGTCTAGTGTCTGAGTGCTTGCCACAAAAAACTAAAGCAGTTTTTCTCACTGGAAAGGCAGATTCTATTCAGTATTCTCCAATGCCAGCTAATGACCTGCTCTGCTTTCTCAGGTCAGTCACTCCTCTTTTGTGCTAACAGGAGCAGGTACACATCTACACAGATTAAATGCCTTTTGCAGTAAGCAGGGATGCCATAGATGCATTCAGCAGTGGTGTGGTGGATGTTTCTCAGTGCAGTGTGGTGAGAATACAAATTGGATTCACTTACTGAGATGTGTTATATTGATCTCTTGTGAGTGCTTACTGCTCTGTGCTGTAGATGTACCTGCACTCACCTGCACCTGGGTTTTTGTGAGCTGTGACCTTTTGGTCCTATGTCTATACCTCTACTTCTGTATGTACTTATATATATTTATAGGATTATGCAGGATGCACATGTCCAATTCTGAATGATGGTTTTTTTACAGCTGGCTTGCATGTTTCTAGTATTTTGGTTATATAATTCACAGGTATATAGTAAGTAGTTTTTATCATAGCTTAATATGTTGTAACCTCTAGAAGAGACAGAGGGAGATTTTATTTTTTGCTCTACTCCCTCATCTGTGGCAGCTTTATTCTTCAGTTTTACTCCAGCTTGTACTGTGACCCTGCAGACCCCACTGCAGGGTGTATCCACTGCACTTGCAAGTTCCACACTGAGACATGAGCTGGAGCACGACTAGAAAACACACAGCTGGGACAAAGTGCTCCTGAATTTATACAGTCTGGCTACAATTCTGTACATGTGGCAGAAAGGCTGGGTCTGTTTGGGTAGTTGGACAGGCAGAGTGGACAATGTGAGTTTGGTTCTGCACTGTGGGTGCTCTCAGTTTAATTTTTGAGGACTTGTGCAAGGTGAACTCTGCCTGCAGTCGCCAGCCCAGGGTTCTTGGTGAGCTTGCATGAGTTTGGTAGAACAGTAGTCCCAAAGGGCTGAAGTTAGTGAAGTGGTAAATAACTCTTCTTTTAACTTCACATGTAGAAAATAACTTCTTTTTCATTAAAATATCTCCACCCACAGCTGAGAAGCACCATTGCTAAATGTGGATGTGGCTTGAAGCTTGAAAACATTAATTAAGTGGAAGTGTTCATTTTTTATATAAAGCAGTTTACAATTGGAAGAACTTGCTCAGAATGAGAGTGGGGTTTCCATGCTCCATCTTAAACTCAAGGTTGAAAAGTACCTTCTTCCTCCCACCCTCTCAGTTATGTACTTGTTCAGTAAGACACTCAAACCTGAGGCAGATATTACTGGGTCAGGTTTGATTCATGCTTTGCAGGAGGTCAGAGTTTCTTTCAGTGGCCACATCTTAAAATAAGACAAACCCTGGGACACGGCAAAGAAATTGCCAATTAAAACAGTGTTAATTCACTTCTTGAATGAGTTCAGTTTCATCTCAGATTTTGCAGCACTGTAATAGCTGCCTGAGTGATGGGTTAATTACCTTGCCAAGTCAGGGTGCATGAAACAGCCCCTGCAGCATCTCTGAGCTGGTGGCTGTCAGCAGTGCTTTCCTTGCTGTGTCACTTGAACCTCTTAATGCCCTTTTGCCCCTGGCTGTGTGTTAAGATTGCAGACTGCTGATGGATTTTGGGTGTTACAGGGAGCCTGAAGGGTGTCTCTCTGGGATATTGGGACCAAAAGACCATTGGCATCAAAGGGTGTTATTATTCCAGCAGACCTCTCACTGGCTGCTGAACTGCTTTGGATGACCAGTGTGTAAACACTGTGGTTTGACAAGAGCTGTGTGAGTGGTTTCCCCATTCATACAAACATGCAACCTAATTCCAGCTACTCTTAAATGAATGTGTACTTTAAATATCCACAGGTCCCACTGAATGCACATACCCAGTTTTGTTGTGTGTATGAAAAAAAAGCATTTAAAAGTTATTTTTCTCAGCTGCAAAACATTTTGCTGGCATTGTTAGCATAAACTCTTGTCCTGACACTGGGGCTCTAAGCTGGGATAATGATATTTTTGAAAGCTTCTCAGGCTGCTGAGCTTTTGGTCCAAAGTCTTCTGCAGAAAGGGCTGTGGGACAAGGGAGCTGAAGCCCCAGGATCTACCACACACCTCTTTTGAGCTTGAGAGAGCACAAGCTTTCACTTCACCACTTCCAGTAGGTCACAGAAAAGAGGAAGGAAAGTTTAAATCTGAAAAAAAACTAAAACCAGCAGCTTTAAGGAAACAGTTTAGTCTGTGAAAATTCTGCTTTCAATTCAGATCAGTCAAACAAATGTTGCCTTTAATAGACAGAAGTGGACAATCCTTTCAGTTACCTAATGCCTCTACTGGTAAATATTAATGTTAGTATTCGTCTGCTACTTAACATTCAAAGTAAAAAGTTGGATTAACTTAATCTTTTTGCATTTTCAGAGAAATAGTGGAGCATATGGTTCAGCACTTTAAAACCCAGATTTTTGGGGATCGCAAACCAGTGTTTGATGGAAGAAAAAACCTTTATACAGCTATGCCACTTCCCATTGGGAGAGATAAAGTAAGTTTTAAATAGAAAAATTCCTAGAGTTTTTAATGTGGTATTTGCAGCATATTTCCAATGACTAATAGAAGCTGATTTTTTGTTTCTGATTTGCAGTTTCTGGAATAGATGTGTGTATTGTTGCCCCTCTGCTCAGGGTGTGCTCTACCAGGACACGAGCATGAGCTTGTTGCAATCCCAGGGGTCACTCCCTGTTCTATATCCCTTCATTCCTCCCTCTCTCCTCCCCACTGGTGTGGTTTCTACTGCTTTGGGCAGCTGGATCAGCTGTCCCAGACAGCAGGCAAGCTCCAGAGTGGCACTAAGGGAGAAAGTGAGAGCACAGTTGAATTTGGGAGAGAGAGGGAAAATACTGCTCTGGGCAGCTGTTGTGTCACCTCACTGATCTCATCAAGGCCCACTCTAAGCTTGTTCTTGCAATCACTGGCTGGAAGAAGCTCCTCCATCTCTCTGTTGCCTGTGTTGGAACCTCTCCTCCCTAATCCTTTATGACTGAGAGCCAAATTAATTTCCACTGCACAGGTTTAGACCTGCAATCTTTGCCCTGGGGCAGCTGGGGAGGACTCAGGTTGTGTTTTCCAGCCCCTGGTGGGGCAGTGACCTCTCTGGGCACTGCTTGTGGCTGCTCCTGTGCCATTGACTGCTGGAGTGGAAGGGACTCTGTTGGAACATGCTAACACACAAGCCCTAGACAATAATTTAGCCTATGCATCTGTGATCTAATACCAGACTGGATTTTCTGAGCCTTTTCTTCGTTTAGGTGAGTCCCTGAGGGAGGGCACAGTCATTTTTGTTGCTGCTGCAGTAGTTCCCTTCTGCTTGGGTGCACAGTTACAGGGGAGGACTGTTCTGTCTCACAGGAGTTGATTACAACTTAAGTAGACAAAAAATAGAATGTAAGGGGGAGAGAGAAACACAGAGAAATGTGGAAACTGGGAACCAGTCAGGCCCTCTGAAGTTCAGCAGCTGTGCAGACTGTCCTTTGCTGTCTCATTGGATGCCTGTGCTCTGCTTGACATAGTTAATAAGTCTACCTGAATCAAACTCTTAATCTCATATGTGTAATTTTTATTTCCCCCAATCTGTTCAAGTGAATGGCATGCTGTAAAGGTCAGTCTCTACTCCAGTGTTAATTATTTTTCATTAATTGATAAGGTAACATCTGGGAAAACTATAAAGGAATCATTAAATAATCTTAGAGATTTTTTTCCCCTTGTTTTCACATACAATATTCCAGTTCCTACAGGTTTGGCACACAAGATTGCAAAGTATTTGCCAAAGGTGGAAGGATACTTGATGAGAGTCTCTTAGGGGTTTAACAACTCTGGATGCATGCAGAGTTGCCTTATACTTTACAAGCTATGGATGAATAACAATATATGTTATGAAAAGTTCTGCATTTAATAAGTACAGTTAAATAAAAAATGGTTTATCTATAGAGGATAAACAGGGATCAAATTAATCCTCAGATCTAATGAGACTTTATGAGATGCAAGTTGATCCTACTTGCTCTGATAACCATTTTGAGTGGGACAGAATGAACAAAATCTTCAAAGCAGCCTTTCCCAAGTGTAGGTTACAACATTCATCTGCACAGACACAAAGGAATTGGGACATCAAGAGCATTTCCTGCTGGCACACTGTCCCTAGACTTCAGTTTTACCATGTATAATTTAATGTGTGAGGGCTTTAAAATCCAAAGCATCAGGAATGGAGTCCTGTTTGGTCAGCAGGCCCAGACAGAAGGAACATCTCATCCAAGGAATCATGTCATCCATTCCCAATCTTGCCAGAGCAATGCTCATTTGGACTGGGTGGTCACTGAGGAGAGTGTTTGTAGTGGAATTTAGCACGAGGTAGTTCAGGTGGTTTCATCTGTTGCTCACATTTAGGCTCACTTTCAATAAACTCCTAATTTTTCCCTGTTTCCCCTGGGTATAGGGCTTTGTCGGTTGTTCTGCTCTACATATATTAGTGTTACCCTGGAGGAAAGGGCTAATAGAGATAAATCTTGAGCTGTTTTAAATCAGACGGGGAGAAATTTAGCTTAATGAAGGGAATTTTTACATGGTGCTAAATTGGTTTAAGCATGATTTAAACCACTATAAAGCTTGTAGGTATTAGGACTTTCCTCCAGCATAATTAGATTAGGTTTCTTTGGTGGGTTTTTCTTTGACTGTTCTGTACATAACAAATGTAGCAAGTTTACTGCACATCTGATTGCATTTAGGATCATATTGAAAAGATTCATGAACATACAGTGATTTATCTAAGTGGAAGATCTTCATTTACTTGCAGTATACATTGGTAGTGGAAGAACTGATGCTAAACAGAGGGCTGGCACCAAATTGCCAAGGATTTTTCCCTTCCTGTTGCTCTTTTAAATTAATTAATGCACTCTGTCCTCATGTCTTGTTGGTAGAGGTTGTTCTGGGCTTGTATTTTTGTCCTTGCTGACTGCTTTGCTTCTTTTATAACTTTTTCTTCTATATAAATACTTTCCTGCTTGGCTTTCATGGTTATCAAATCTCTTTTAATTCTTTCCTTATCGTACTTTATTTTCACTCTTTAATGTCTTCATTTTTTCAGACCTTTCAGAACAATTATGGAATATGTAAATACTAACAAGATATTTTCTTAGTTTTTATTTGTATACATTGAGAAGAAAGAAGTGTTTAGGACACTGCCAGGGTAGGAAGATATTAATAGTCTCCTCCTTCCTTGTAGGTTCTACACAGCAAACCCAAGTCACCTCTAACAGCAGCTTTGTATTCAATTCCTGCTCTGCTTGTGTATTTCCCTACAAAGTCCTTTTACATTTAAAAACTGGAATTTAATTTTACCTGAACTTGGAAGTTTTCTCACCTAGCAAGATTCAAGAGTAATTGATGTATCTTAACCTACATCTTAATTAGTCTTTTATGAGAAAAACAGTAATTACAACTGAACAGAGCAGCAGTTTGATACAGAAATCCTGCTGCTATTCCCTTATCCAGAAGGAAAATGTTAATCCTGTCTGTGGCCACAAACTTGCTCCCCTGACTTTGTCTTTCTGAAGTGCTGCTAAAGACTCTGCACATGGCAGAAGCAGAGCTCATTCCTACATCCATCGTTTGTTGTTAAGCTGTTTTCCTCTGAATCCCTGGGAGGGAAAAGCTCTTGGATTAATAGAGAAAAGGTACATTGTATGCTCAAAGCATGATAAAATAATCATGTGATGTTGCATTTATTTTATGGAGGAGAAGGAATACTAAGAATTCCTCAGAAACACATGGTCAGGTTTAATCTTTATTATTTTTAAACAGTGATACATTGATTTGTGTAAGTCATTCAGACCACATCAGCTTCAAGACCCATTCTTTTTAGGAATGGCTTTGACATTTTTCTACAGGCTTAATGATTTTTCACATCTTGACAGTAAAATCCCTTTCATTTAGCTCCCTTAGCTGCAACATTGTCAACTCTGTTGCCGTTTAGCAGTGGGTCTACCAGGTAGCAGATTAGTAACTGACGTTGTAAACTTGTTTTTTTTTTTTTATTTGGGGATAGATAATAAAAAAATCCTATTTTTTTTCTTTAGGGTTTATCTCTAATAGTAAAGGAGATAGTAAAATTCCCATCTAAAACTACTTTGTCTTAATTTTTTCATATTTTGCTTACTGTGTCAAACGTGTGTTCATTTGTCCTCAAAAGCACAGAATGGGATAAATAAAATATTACTGAGAGAGGAAAAAGTCCGATTAACAGTGCCTGAAAGTATATGTGAACTTTTGGATGTGGGATGTGGATTAAGGACTTTTTTTTATATTTTTGTGATTTTTTTAAATAGGGTCAGATATTTAATTAAAAAAAAAACAAAACAAAACAGGAAAGTTGTATTTAAACCTTTCTTATTTGAGCAGTGACTCTTAATTGAACTCATGTGGAGTTAGACTCAGTGGCAAAAACTGGTCTGGGCCAAATTCAGCAGTCACAGCTCTGCTAAACTTAACTGGTATTTGCAGGTGGGCACCTGGAAGAGAAACTCTTCAATCCTGGGCCTTTTATGTCCACCAGGGACAGGGGTACTGCAGCACAGGTTCCTCTTCATCTCCCATTCCATCGTGGTGAAGGAATTTTGTAAATTGAAAACAGGCGAGGAAAAAAAGTAAAATGAAATCCTTTTTTTAGATTAAAGGTACCAAAGGGGTGAATAGTCATATGATTAACAGTATTAAGTGTATTAACACTACTGGGAATAAGTTTAGAATGGTTGGGGTGGGAAGGAACCTTAAAGGCCACCCTGTTCCAAACCCCTGCCATGGGCAGGGACAACTTCCACTATCCCAGGTTGCTCAAGCAGGAATTCTGCAACTTGATCTGGAGGAGAAATTTAAAGTAAAACCCAGCTCAGGTGCAGCTGACATCCTCCATCTGCTCTAAGTGAGATGCAAATTGAGGACTTTTTGATGGTGTGGTGGAAAAAAGACTTCATGGAAAGCTTCCAGCCTGGGTGAGCTGAAGACCTGTCCCTTTCTTTGCACAGCTTTCAGCAGGGTTGACCTTCTGGGCCAGACTCAAGCAGTGACCCCACGACTGGACTGAGTTCCCAGAGCTCTCCCCAGCTGTGCAGCTCCTTCCTCTGCTCCAGCCTCCCTGGGGAATGATGTTTGTGCTAGAGGAGAGATGCAGCTGTGATACTCATTTTGTGTGCCTACTATAGCTGGTCAAGTCATTTTGGGGGAACACGGGAAGGCTTCTGATTTGCGTTTTATGTTTTCTTCCTGTTTTTGGACTGAAGAAGCAAATTGTTGGAGAGGCCAGATGTTGGCAGATATTAGTTTGCTGTTAGCTACCTATTATTTTTGCTAATTACAGTTTGCCTGTTATGTGGATGCCTTTATATTTAAATTGCAAACTCCCTGGCAGGGGAAAATACAAGGTTTCTGTTTGTATCCAGCACAAAGGATACTCTGATCTTGTTATTTCTTGTAGTCACTCCCAGACCTCCTGATCGCTTCAGACAAGCCTTAATTTTAGTCAGCTTAAAAACTTAGGTGCTCAGACTTCCTTTGTTTTAAGAAAGAGGAGAAATCAGCATTATAAATAATTCCAAGTAATTGGCTGAAGTAATTTACCACAATGTAGTTTGCCACTGTTTTTTAGACAAAAAATTCAAAATAGGGTATACCATGGCAAAGAAGTGCCCCTGTTTCCTGCCTGATACCATCACTGGTACTTGGGGGTTGTAGTTTATTCTTTCTTGGGTATTTAAAAGTAAAATTTTTGGTTTGGTGGGTTTTGTGAATTTCTTGTTTTATTTGGGGGGTTGGTGATTGTTTTTTGTTGGTTTTTTTTTCTCTTTCTGATCTTCTCTTGTTTGAACTGTGTCTGCAGCAATAGTATGTAAAGTACTCTGGTGCTCTTGAGAGCAAACACCAGAAATTCATGAATCCTGGCAGCTGGTGACAACCCATGTTTTATTTTAGGCGTGCAGGGACTGACAGGAGCAGTGATGCACTGGGACGTGTTAGGGATCTGAAATCAGGTTATCAGATCTTCGCCCAGACCTCCCCGTTGATCCCAGCGCCTCCAAATTCCAGTGTTGCCTCACAGAGGGAGAGAGATGCCAGCTGGGAGGCAACTCCAGATCCTTCTGAGATACCCCTTTGGGAAGATAAAGCTGGAAAAAGGATTTACCTAACATGTGCTGTTGTTTTATCATTGCTTTTTGTCCCCTCCCCTGCTTCGTGGCGCTGTTCAGGAGAATCCATCGTCCCTTCCGAGCCCCTCCTGTTTTCCCCCCTTTTCAATGGAAAGAATCATCTCGGTTTGTTGTTTGGCATTGCTGCAGGTGGAGCTGGAGGTCACGCTGCCAGGAGAAGGGAAGGACAGGATATTCAAGGTGGCCATAAAGTGGATGTCCTGTGTCAGCTTGCAGGCTTTACACGATGCCCTCTCTGGCCGCCTGCCCAGCGTCCCGTTTGAGACCATCCAGGCCCTGGATGTGGTGATGAGGCACTTGCCTTCCATGAGGTGAGGGGGAGCCCTTGAGGTGGTTTAGGGGTGCTGGGGGTGCTCTGGTGGCTCTTTGGGTAGGAGGAGCTCCCATAGCCCAGCCACAGTCATGGCCAGGTGGCAATGGCAGGCTTAGGCAAGAGGCAGGCAGTGCTTTCCTGCAAATCCTGGGGAATTCCCAGCCTCCAGCCTGGACCCAAGTCCCTTTCCCCAGAGGTTTTGGGATGGGCCCGTGTTTGTGTGCTCTCAGGGGGACTCTGCCATCCCCCTTTTTCCTCTGTACCCTTGGAAAAGGAGGTTCTCCCCGAGGGGGAAGTGCTTGGGGGTTGGAAGATGTGGAAGGGTGGTTTTAAGATAATTTCTTACCTGTTCCTGTGTGTCCTTGGACAGATATTTATTGCCAATTTTGTATAAAGGTTACCGTGCTAGGGGGACATTAATGTCACCCCATGTGGCTATTTTGGTAGGAAAGAAAAACTTGAAAATTACTTGGTTTGTTTTCCAAGTGGGACCTACAGCATTTTCAGTCATGCCTAGGAGATACTGGCTTAATTCTGCTGCCATGGAACAAGTCACTTTAGACCACTGTGCAAATGATATTCAATTAGAAACTAAAGAACAAGGTTTAGTAGGGCTGAACTTTCCCATATCAAAGCTCTAAACAGGTAATAGGAGTTAAGTATATGTAAATAACTTTAAATAGCCTTATAGTATGTTGACTTTATCCTCAAATTAAGGATAAAAAAAAGTAAAATGACTTTAATCAGGTTTTACAGCACAGAAAACAGCCCAGATTGTTAGGTACCTTTGTTCAGAGAAACACGTTGGCTTTGGATATGATTTGTTTTCTATTAAATGTGCAGTACTTAATTATCAAGATGAAAGATGGATCAGAAATATTTGTTAGATCACTTATTTACCCTCACATAATGTGTATAATTCAGAGTATGGGGAGAGATTATTACATTGGTGTTTTAATAGCAGAGACTTTTAATTCTTTTCTTATGGAATCACAGCTGAAGTTTCAATAGAATGCAAATAGAAAGTTATTAATGCTTTTTTGTTGGAATTAGTAGATATATTAAAGAGTAGAATGAAAATAAATTTAAACTTGAGTAGCAGCCTATTTCTTACTGTAGCAAGCTGGATTTTGAGAGGTGTAACCTGAGTCCTACCAGGAATCTCAGATTATTGGTAATTTTAAACACTGACATTTCTGTGCTTTTGTGAAAAGGAATTTGCATTAGTTATGGCTTTATTGCAATTTTTTCTTTAGTTTCCTAATGTGGGTTTATTTGCTTTCTTGCAGGTATACTCCTGTGGGGAGATCTTTCTTTACAGCATCAGAAGGGTGCTCAAATCCTTTGGGTGGTGGCAGAGAAGTTTGGTTTGGCTTCCATCAGTCAGTCAGACCTTCATTATGGAAAATGATGTTAAATATTGATGGTAAGTACTAAAAAATGTTTTCTTGTTTCTTCTTGCTCCTTAATGGAAAGGCAAAAATTTAGCTCAGTTTGTTGGATTTCCTAAGGATTTTCTCTGTATTGTTGTAACCCACCATTAATGTTTTTGTCTGCAGTGTCTGCAACTGCATTTTACAAAGCACAGCCAGTTATTGAGTTTGTCTGTGAAGTTCTGGACTTCAAAAGTATTGAAGAACAACAAAAACCTCTGACAGATTCCCAAAGGGTAAAGTTTACCAAAGAAATAAAAGGTAATAAATAAATTATATAAGGCTGCTTTATTGTGTCTGATGTGTTACCACTACATTTTAAATATTTTCCACAGCAGTTGCCTTATTGGGAGACAAAAAGTTCATATTTTTCGCTTTTGAAACCTATCAGTAGTGCCAATCCCAGTTTCATGACAAAGATATTCCAGTTCTTAATCTGATGATTTCTAAATGTTTGCAAAGACTGGGATTTCGTGTTTTTTCAATAACCCAATCTTAAATTTTTGCAATTGATGTCAGGTTTTTCATATTTCAGATTTTACTAATAATTTAGCAATGTGTTTTTACCTCCTTAGGCATCTGTCCTGCATATACTCTCCTGGAAGTAAATTAGAGTTATTCTAGTGTGTAGTGTCTGAATCAAAGAGAACACGAGGAAGAAATCTTACTGGTTTTGTTCACTGAAGGTTTCTTCTGCAAAATGGAGATCCTTCCTTCCTGATACTCTTGGTAGAAAGCAAGCAACTTTAAACTCCATAAATCCATTCTGCACCTTCTTTTCATGTTTCAAAAAAATGTCAACAAAATTATCCTTGCCCAACTAGAAGTTAGCAAGGAAAGTATAAATAAATCTTGAGTTTGCATTGGTTGTAAATGTTTTGAAAAAATAATCAGGTGGCCTCATTCCCATGAGCTCCTGGAGAGGCTGTTTGGGGATTCCTCTCCACCCACAGCCCCAGTCCATTAGCTCAGGCTCAGCTGCAGGAGTTGGAGGTCTTACAGACACCCCATGTTTAGACAGAAAGTATAAACAAGGGGTTTTGTTTCAAGGACCTTTGTGCCCTTTTTGTCCTTTCCCCATCCTGGGCTTCCTTAGAGGTGCAGAACTGGAATTTGCAGAATGTGCTCAGAGTCATCTGTGAGCTCTGGGGGCTTTGGGATTTCATCTTGGCTCTGAAATTCTGTGTTGAACTTTGGCTGAAGCTCAGGAGTTTGGATTTTAGGACTGTAAATTGCTTTATGAGTTCTGTCTGGGCTGCCCTTTGGGGCTAAATAGGGTGGCTTTATTACACTGTTTAACAGGTCTTTTGTAGCAGTTTAGGGCTGAGACCTTGGTTTTGGAAAAATGGTGATTTGTGCTTTCCAATTTTTAGGTCTGAAGGTGGAGATAACACACTGTGGACAAATGAAAAGAAAGTACAGAGTGTGCAATGTCACCAGACGACCAGCAAGTCACCAAACGTAAAGTATTTTCCTACTTTTTAAGCATATGCTTGATCTCAGGCTGGAAAAATACCTTGCCTGCCTTACTGAGGTGGGAAGAGTTACCTTGAAAAATGATGCTTGCTTTGTTTAATACCCTTAAATGTACCTCAAAGTATTTTCCCAATTTTGCTGTTCTTTTTGTTCTGTTTTTATACTGTAATGAGTATCCTGGCATTTGAACCAATTGCTTTGGTTTAGATCCGGGAGGTTTTTTTGTTGGCTGGGGTTTTTTTTCTGTAGTTTATGGATTTCTTTAAAATTGGAAGAACAGAGTGTCCTATATGTAGCCTAAAGTTTCCCACAACTGGAGTAAAAAAACGGTGCCAATTGGGATTGGCTTCCTAATGTTAATGTAATCTGTTTTTCCTCTGGAAAAAATGTTTCTTTTTAATCACCAACCACAGGTTTGCAGGTAGCTTAAATACGAATTGATTCCCATTTTTAAGGAAGTAATATAAGGAACAAAACTGATACCAGCTTTTTACAAGAAGATAACTGATCAGTATCTGAATCTGGTATTTAATCGTTTGGGCTTTGTTTCATCCTCTTTCAGTAGATTTAACTTGTGCCAAGAAGTGTACTGAGGAACTGTGGGAAAGTATTTTGCATGAAGTAATAGCTGCTTTTCGTATTTGCTTTCCAACAGATTCCCACTTCAGCAGGAGAATGGACAAACAGTTGAATGCACTGTAGCTCAGTATTTTAAGGACAGGCATAAATTAGTTTTACGTTACCCTCACCTTCCATGTTTACAAGTTGGACAGGAGCAGAAGCACACATACCTTCCTCTGGAGGCAAGTAAACTCATAGAGAATTCTGTATTTTGGGGCTGGGGGAAGGGAGTCAGAGGGAAAAAGGGTTCAAATGTTGGCAAACTGTTTTTTGAGCATCCAAATGTTGACAAATTCTACAGTGCAGCAGTAAAAAAAAAAGCCAGAAGCCAAAAAATAATTGGACTGTGTTTGATTTACCTTCTGTTTAATTCTGTGGGGATATTTCAGGTGTGCAACATAGTGGCAGGACAAAGATGCATAAAGAAACTCACTGACAATCAAACTTCCACTATGATTCGAGCCACTGCCAGATCAGCCCCAGATCGTCAGGAAGAGATCAGCAAATTGGTGAGTGTTGTGTCAAACGTGAGTCAGGTGTAGGAATGGGCTTAATTTTGGTCACCCTTAGCAGGGCCTGATGTGTTTGTGCACTGCACACAGGTGATGAGCTTGGTTCTGTACGTTTTTATAATTTCAGATGCGGAGTGCGAGTTTTAACACTGACCCTTACGTCCGAGAGTTTGGGATAATGGTCAAGGATGAAATGACAGATGTGACTGGCAGAGTCCTACAGCCTCCCTCAATCCTCTATGGAGGCAGGGTATGTCCAGTGGGTTCTCTGGAGTCTGTGATGGCTTCCAGCACCAGCTGTGGTGGCCTCTGTAATGTGTTTATTGTAAATTAATTGTGTCGTGTTCCATGAGAGAGCTGTCATAGGTGTAATGTTCAGAATTTACATTTAGGTTCTCAAACTTGGTAAATGTGTTGGCCATTTTGCATCTCCCTCAATTGCTGTTTCATTTCTGAAAGTAAAGCCTTTTTTTCTATGTCTTTTTTCCCCTCAAACACACTTTGATTGTGTGTAGCAAGAAGCAGTCTGCAAATAGTGGTTCAAATCAATGTGTATGGAGAAGAACAAAGACAATTTTAATTATCACTGTATATATTTGAAAATATACCGAAATATTCCTGAATTTCTGGTTGGTTTTGAATATTCTGGGTGGAGCAACTGTGTTTAGGGCAGCTGTCTTAAGGTATCATCTCTATCAGCATGTCTTTCTCCAGTGCCATCTCTTCCTGTTGGAATGTTTATCCACAGGTTTTATTTTACAATGGCTTTTCAGATGGCCTTTCTGACATAATCTTTGTACTCTGATGTCTTTTAAAATAAGCTTGAGAAACAGGATTTTCCATCAGTTATATACTGGGACTTTTATGCAAGATGAAAGTTTGGATAGCTGGGATAACTTCATTTGTGGAGGCTTTTGATGAAGTTACCAGATCATGCATTGCCAGCTGAATGTGACTCTGTCCCTGTGCACAACAGACTGGTGCCTCCATAACCCATGATGGGAGAGGATCCTGAGTCTTCTGCTTAAAATTCTTCAGACAACTCAGGCAAATTAGCCCAAACCTCCCTTCACTGGCAGATTAAGGTACCCCAGGCCTGACCCTGATTAGGGGAGTGCTTTCATGAGCTGTTCTGGCACCAGCAGGTTGGGGGAACTTAATGGAAACTCCTGGTGGGGGAGGTACTGCCTTGAGCAGACACAGCTCTTTGCAAAATCCATTATCACATTCGTGTGTGTCCTGAAAAATTCCCAGAAGCTTTAGCTGTTGCTGCTAGGTGAGAAGAAATACATCATGGTAACTTGTCTAAAATATCTATCAGTATTTTTTAAGGTAATTAACATCACCAGAATTACTTTAGCTGCTTTATAACATCCTTTGTTCTCTAGATAATCCATCCCAGTAATACCTGCTTGGTGGGAGAAATGAAAGTGTTGGGCAGGGCCAAGTTGAATAACTGATCACCTTTCTCAGATTTTTGACATTTTTTCTGGAGCTGTATGAGTGACATTGAACCAGTATTTGCCTCTACTTACTGATGTATAAAATATTCATAGTACTTAAATTAACTTTCTCCCTTGGAAAGTTCACTGAGCAGTTGTAAAATGAAGCCACTGTAGAAATGTAGGTTCTTGTTAACATTCCATAGCAAGCATGAATCTTACTTTCCATCTATAAATACAACCAAAGGCAATGATCAGCAATAAAAATGAACGATGTGAGCTTTATTTTTCACCTGGCTAAGAAGCTGTCTTGCTACAGTGATGAAATGATTATTACAAGGTAGGATGGATGTTTGTACAGGGGAGAGAATGACCTGAGAGTATGAATCACCTGCTGGCTGGGGGGAAGTAGAAACAAAGCTAATTTTGTTTAGCATGAATCAAGTTTTTCATTAATGTTTAATTTTTACCTTCTACTTCCAGAATAAAGCAATTGCTACACCAGTTCAAGGTGTCTGGGACATGAGGAATAAACAATTTCACACTGGAATTGAAATAAAGGTTTGGGCAATTGCCTGCTTTGCTCCCCAGCGCCAGTGCACTGAAGTTCATCTTAAGTAAGTGTGTTGTGTAAGATGGTGATTTTATCATTTATTATTGATGCAAATGTCATGATTTCACTTCTTTATGAAGAACATATTTTTGGTTCAATTGTTTAACATATGGCAATACATCTTTAACAGTGCTTTCAGAGTTCTGTCTCTTTGTGTTTTGCATGATGCCAGTGTGATTTCAATGCCAGCATCAGGAAATCCTCCAAGTCAGACTTAACAAAAAACATTTAGGCTCTGTGGCAGGTTTCTGACCAGTGAGGCCTTAGGACTGAGTTTAAGATAACTGAAATGATGTAATGATGGGTGTTTATCACTAAGTGTTCTCAAGACTGAGAGCTAACATGTGTGTTCTCTTAGGTTCTTTTCCTGCTTATATGGAGTAGATTTATCAATGCAGAATTTCTTTAGAAGGAAAATTTTTGTCTAAAACTTCTTCCTTTTCAGAGTTCCTGGAGTGTGCAAGTTGCTCTGTTTGCCAGATGAGTAGGACTGGTTGTTCTACTGACTTCAAGTGTTTGAATGAAACTTTTCAGATTTGGTTTCTTTGTCTTTGGATGGGACATGATTGTTCAAAACCTGTTGTTAAAAGTGACATCTGCCACTGGCTCGGGGAAGGTGTCCAGGCCCAGATCAGTGTCTGATTCCTTCTCTCACAGGCTGCTTTCCCTTCATGCATGGACAGGTGCAGCTGTGGAGCTGCCCTGGCAGTGCCCCAGCTGCTCTCTGGGAGGTGAAGGAAGGCAGGGATTGCTCACACCGGTGGCATTGCCATAGCAATGTTCCTTCAGCTGATTTGCCAAACAGCTTGGGAGTTTTTCCCTAACAAGTGATGAGCAAACAGTGGGAATCTTTTTACTGCTCATTGTGTGAGCAGGGCAGGGACTTGTTCTGTCCAGGCACATGTCAAGAACTGGGCTGCCAGAGAATTTTGTCTTCCACAATGTTGCTTGTAGTGGAAATGCTGTGTAAGGCAAGTTACTCAGTTTTGAGGAACAGGCAGAAGTCTTCAACATCATGAGGCAAAATAAAGTTATTTGAATGGCTTAGAATGTGTTTGTGCTTTACCATGGAAAGGACATTGCTTCATGCCAGGAAAATGGCTGCATCCTGTTCCATCTTGTGGCCTCTTGTGACGTCTTGTTGAGCAAGTTGAAACTCAAATGCTGTTGATTCATCACAGTAAACACCCTCAAATGCCCCAAAAATCTTCAAAATCATCCTGCTTTACCTCTTGGGAACAGGCAGAGAACCTTCCCTTGTAAGCACCACACTTGCAGGTGGACTTCTAGAGGCTCCAGCCCTGAGCTCTCTCAGACTTGAATGTTGAAATCACAGAAGGGTTGGGTTGGAAGGGAACTTAAACATCATCTCATTCCAACCCCCTGCCAGGGGCAGGGGCACCTTCCCCTTTCCCAGGTTGCTCCAAGCCTCATCCAGCCTCGCCTTGAACACTTCCAGGGATGGGGAGATGTTCTGCCACTGACTCTGTTGTAGTGAGTGCTTGTTTTTCCAGAGGAAATTCCCATTTTCTGCAAGGAGCCTCAGGCTGTGATGATTCATGCAAGTTAACAATGGGTTTGGAAGAACCTAAATCTTCACATCCTGTCAGTCAGTGGCACCCTGTGGTGAAGATGAGCAACTTTCAGACACCTGTGGGGGGGCACCCACTCCAACTGAATAAAAAGGGGTTTTTATCAGTGAGCTAAAGAGGCTCACAGATGGAAGCCTCTGAAGAAATTGGGTTATCTCCATATCTGACCACTTCCATCAAAGGGTGACTTTTTTTTGCACCAGCCTGGGAGAAGGTTTGTCTTCACCTCCAGGATAGACATTTTCTCTGTTATCTAGGAGATTGTGCATTATTGTGGATGCTGAAGCAATTCACTGAAACAGTTTCTGGTAACTTGGTTGTTTTCCTCATGAAGAAAAAAGGGAGGAACTCCACCCCGTTCTGTAGTGGTGACAGATGGAAGAGCAGGCTATCCCAAATTGCAATTGTTGCAGTCTTTTTGCAAGAAGTAGTTTATTCTATATTTCCCTTAGAAATAAGGTAGAATTTGCTTTGGAAAGGAGTTTTTTTATTAATAGTGTTATTTATACAGCATATTTCCTGTCTTTCCTTCAGTGACTACACAGGCACTGTCAATTAAAGATGAACTTGGGATTAAATTCCCAGGTTTTTGGACAGCACAACTCTGCAAATTTAACAGGATTGTTCCATTAAAAATAAGATCAAATATCAAGATAGGTTTTTACTGCCTGCTAATGCAATGTATTTATTTGCATTCCTCAGGTCCTTCACAGAACAGCTACGGAAGATTTCCAGGGATGCTGGAATGCCAATCCAGGGGCAGCCCTGCTTCTGTAAATATGCCCAGGGAGCCGACAGCGTGGAGCCCATGTTCAGACACCTCAAGAACACTTACACTGGGCTGCAGCTTGTCGTGGTCATTTTGCCAGGAAAAACACCAGTCTATGGTCAGTGAGTGGAAATGGTGCATTTCAGTCACAGTTTTGTGTGGTTTTTGTGAAGTATCCAAAGGAGAGAGGTTTAATGCTGCTTTAACTCTAAAAATTCCAGTTAGGGAATAGGCTGTAAATTCATTTTATTGTTTTTTCTTGTGCTGCATGTTTTATATTAAGCCCTAATTATTTGCATTTTTTTCTATGCTTTTAATTTGCTTTTCCCTATTCTCCCTGCTGGTTGCATTAGAGATGGAGGTTGTGAGAAAGCCAACCCAGGGCTTTGGTGAGATTGACATTGATAGGCAGTGGATTAAAATATACTTCAAAAACTTGTGTGCTGAAAATTCCAAGTGACTGAAGAAGTAATGACTTCAAGAATTCCGTAGCTTTTAGAACATCTTTGCTTACTCACACAATCTCCCTTTGGCAAGAAATGTTGAGTGAAGGAGATTTCTGTCTATTTTTCCTATTATTTCAATTTTTGAACTCTGATTGTGAGGATACAGATGCATGGAAAGTGAAAACTCAGCAATCTAAACTGTTTTTTGGAAACAGTGACAATGAGTGCATTTTACATAGCATACACACATGGGTTTTAATATGTTTTATATAAACCATGCATTTTGGTTTTAACCAGCTCTTCCTGTAGGCAGGACTGCTTGTTTTCCTGTCCTGCCTCAATCCTTTTTTCACTTACCTTGCCCAGCTGAAGCAGCATCCACTGTTTTTCACCCATAACCATGTAGACTCTTCTCTGATGGATCAGATCTACCGAGCAGCTGCAGATTTGTTTTATATCATCCCTCACCAATTTAATACAGCCCAAAATAATTTTCTAACTTTATTATTATCTCTTACAAGATGAAAAGAGATTAAGCAGGGAACCTTAAGTAAATAGTACCTTTTTCTTCCCCCTTGAATTCAGCCTTGCAAAGGAGGTGGCTCGTCTCTAATTTGTACAATAGAAATTTGGTGCAAAATGACATTTTTACTATTCCTGCTTGGCATTAAAAGGGAATTCTTTTCCTCTGCTTAACCACTGAGAGGATGTGGTACCGCTCTCATTTTCTTTCCTTGTCATTATCTTTAATTACAGTTATTTCTGCCCCCTCTAATCATCTCTCCTTATTTTCTCCCTATGCTCTTCCATACCCTGCACTTCCTATACCCACAGTCTTGTCTTTTCTGTTCTTCCCACCCTCCTCTTTCCCTCTCTTGTTGCCAAAGAGGGGGATTCATCTTCTCTGAGCCAGTCTTGGAGGCTTAATTTCTTCCCTGAGTGTAAAAGTATGTGGCTCTCTGAAAGCCTTCAAGTCTCAATTTTGTTGTTAACAATAGGATTTGATTTAACCTTTAGAATTGTACAGTACTTGATGGGTTTCTTGGAGTTTTTATGGACCATTGTCTGCTAAACTGGCCACTTTTCTATGCAGGTGATAAACTTGTGGTGATGAACTGATAAACTGTTTGGCTGAATATTACTCAGCACTTTACTGTTAGGTTTCTGTTACTAGTCCAGTGTTTAATAATGCAACAAGTGCTCATCATCCTAATATCCACAGTACCCATATCATTAGCCAAAGCTGGTGATATAATGCCACATTCTAAAATAAGAATTAATTTAAACATTCTTAGTTAATATAAGCCAAGAGTGCCTTTAGTTACTGCATTTAGGACCCAGTTAGGTGGATCAGAGCAGAACTGGGGGTGATTCTGGATTTGGGGGGTAGGATTCATGGTGTTCCTTTAAGCTTGAGCACCACTTTGCTACAACTCCAGGTGTAGTTAATTGGCATCAAGTTCAAGTCTCCTTCATTGTTTGATTTGCAATTTGCAAATATTTTTTTTTGTTTTTCTCCATTCTGCAGCGGAGGTGAAGCGCGTTGGCGACACGGTGCTGGGCATGGCCACTCAGTGTGTGCAGATGAAAAACGTCCAAAGAACAACACCACAGACTCTGTCCAACCTTTGCTTAAAAATAAATGTCAAATTAGGAGGCGTAAATAACATTCTACTGCCACAGGGAAGGTAAGTCATCCTTCAGAGGGGAAGAGGTTATTGTGTTGCAGAGAGGGCGTGCATCTTGCTGAGATAACTGGGAGCTTTTATCTGCAGCTGTAGCACTGTGGCTTAAGTGACTCTTCAGACAAACTCTGGTTTGGCTTCTAATAAATAGTCCTGCAAAAGTTAGGTTATGAAGATAGGAGAGGAATACTTGTTTCTGTTGAAATTTATAATAAAAGTATTGTTCTCATGATCTGACCACTGAAGTACACAACTGTCACTAGAATGAAAAATCTTTAATATTCTATTTGCCCTGAGTTTTCAGAAACAAACAGAGACCATCTAGAGCAGTAGTGCCTTTTCTTTTGGTCAGCATTCTTCTCTTTGAGACTCCTAACAGCAGAGGAGATGTGAGCCTGCATTGGGCCCTGCACTGTGCTCTCAAAATTCCTGAGTTTGCTGGCAGTGGAACCCACTGTCTCTTGGGTATCCTCAACATTCAGTGTTGCCATGAAGGTGGAGTATTGGGGTGGCCCTAGTTGTGCCAGGCTCCACAACATTTGCCCTGTGCACCTGCCCTGGTCAGGGTTGTTCTCGTGCTGTCCGTCCCTTTCAAAAAGTACCTCTACTACTGCCCCTTCTCTCAGCTGTTGGATCCCTTCCTCAGTGCTCTTCAGGGCCTTCCATGACCTTCTTGCAGTCTGTCTCTGTGAAGAATTCTCTCTCTTACATTCATTAAAAGCTGCTCCCAGAGAGGAAGGGGCTCTGGCTCCCTCCTGAACACCTGATCAGTACCTGTGTCAAGGATGCTGTAGGTGGAACCTGGACAGCTGTAATACCTGTTGGTTCCATGGCTGCACCATTGGACTTTCCCCCTTTGAGGCAGGGAGGGCGCTGCCCACCAGCTGAGGAAGAGCATTCCCTCAGCACCCGGCCTGTCTCCTCCCATACCCCCATCCTGTCTGGGTGGTTCATTCTGGGGTGGGCTGTGGGGCAGGGTCGGGCTGTGGGGCAGGGTCAGGCTCTGGGGCAGGGTCAGGCTGTGGGATAGGGTCGGGCTGTGGGTTGGGGTCGGGCTGTGGGATA
>VZRO01005132.1:30436-57318 GCA_013397915.1 Daphoenositta chrysoptera | reverse complement strand
AGGGTCGGGCTGTGGGGCAGGGTCAGGCTGTGGGATAGGGTCAGGCTGTGGGGCAGGGTCAGGATGTGGGGCAGGGTCGGGCTGTGGGGCAGGGTCGGGCTGTGGGACAGTGCTCCCTGCCCCTATGTCCTGCTCCTGGGCCCCATCCCTCGTCTCTGGGGGAGGTGTCAGGGTGGTCACCCCAGACAATCCCACCTTATCTCTAAATGCTAAATAGATGACGCCTATCAGCAACACCAGCTGTTGCAAGATATCGTTGGCATCTAGACAAAATTTGAAAGCTGGTGGGGTATGTCCAAAGAAATGGCTGAAGGATTGGGGTAAAACTCCCCCTGTGTTGCTTCCTTTACAATGGGTACCATTACTAATGAAACCCCAAAGACACCTCCATCTGTGAGAGTCATACAGCTACGTGCCCGTGTTCCAGAGGAAGTTTAAAATCCATTAATTCCTCACCTTATTGACCCATTATGCAAACTGGGTAACAGCCATGGTCGCTTTAGCCATAGGATCCATGTTTAGATAAGGAGCTGCAGATGGGAAGAATGTAGCCACAGCCATGTGCCATCTGAAGCAGGGCAGGCTAGACCACACCGTGCTGCCTAACCAGGTTTCCATTTTCAGCACACAAAAATTAGGTTACCCAGGAACTGTTATTCTTTTTTCACCCTTTCCTCTCAGTGTCCTCAAGCCCTGCATTGGGCACCAAAAACTCTGCTAGTGCTAAGGAAGGTGGGAACCTTCCTGGAATGGAAAAGATGACCCCCTCCCTCCAAATTATTGTATCTTTGAAATTACAGGGCCCTCAGGCAAAGATATGGGTAAAGGAATAACAGTTCTTTACATATATAAATATATCTATATCTATATCTATATATATGGACAAACAAACCACAGTTACAGCAATAACAAAAAAACCTCAAACAACAACAAAAAATTAACAGAATTCCAAGACACCAGCTATGTGTTTTGTCTCTTAAGTACAGTCAAATCATCATCTCTTAGGCAACAAATGGGAAGAAAATTCCCTGAGAGAAAAAAAGAAAAAAGAAAAAAATCCTAATCCCCAGCATAACCTTCCCATTTCTTTTAAAGAAGGTCTGCAAACAGATTAGTTTATCTCTGTAACAATTAAATCATTCCCCCCCACACCCACAAACAAATTATGGTGGCCCAAGATTTCATGTTTGAAATTGTTTTATTAAGGAATAGAGTTGAAGCTTAAAACTTGTGCTGTAGTGCTTTGGTGTTCCTCTCTAGGTGCAGTGGTTTAATATCTTAACCTAAAGATTTGCTTAAAATTTTTGTTTAAAATCTTCAAGCACAGTTTTAAAAAAAATCTACTTTACAAATAATAACTTTGATACCTACAATTTTTGGACTTCTTACCAAGACTGTTACTTGTTTGGAAAAATATTTTTATTCATAGCATCTACATATGGGCACAATTTCTCAGATGCCACTTGTTACTAAGGGATCAACTTTTCCTCCTTCCCACAGTCCAGTTAATAAAAACTGCAGTTCTTCAAGTTAGAAAAAAAACTAGGTACATTTTTAAACTAATTTGTAATTAAGAGCAGCAATTAGCTATGCTTTCAAAATCTACCTAAGTATTTAGCATGAGAACTTTAATCAGGATTTTTAATTACTGCCAGAGGACAAGTGACCAACTCTGATCAAATGCCAGTTGTTGATGAATTCACTGCAGGAGTACAGAGTGCTGTTTATTTGAGTTTTAATGTGTTTTATTAAGCATAAATCTTGCTGCTTTTACAAAATTCCCTTTCCCTTCTCTTTGGCAGGCCCCCAGTATTCCAACAGCCTGTCATATTCCTTGGTGCAGATGTAACTCACCCACCAGCTGGGGATGGGAAAAAACCTTCCATTGCTGCAGTGAGTAAATTGTGTCCTTTCACCCCAGCTCCCTCCTGCTGCTCAGCTCTAATGCATTTTATTGCTTTCAGTCTTTTCGTGGCCCATTGCATCTGATTGCCTAATTATAGCATTATAAATTATTTTTCTGCAGGAATTTAATGAAACTTCAGAGAGCCTGCTCTGATGCTAATTACTTAAATGTGTGTATTAGCTTGTAAAATGCCTGAGTTGCTGATACACAGAGGAGCTTTTCTGGGAGCTGATATTTATCAGCAGCCTGTAATGAGCTGGTGCATATTTAAATCTGCTTCTTCAGCACTTAGAAACACTCAGAATTTCTTTATTGCTGGTAGGGAACTAGGCTGGCTCAGCTGTGGTTTCTGGGGACTCATGCTTCCAGAAAACACAAAATGTGCAGTAATCTGTTGGACATGTACTTCTTAACTACAGGGAATGGTCTTCAGTTTGTTATGTCAAACACCTGTAGTGGCTACTCAGGATTGTTTAAATAATTAAGATCTTTGGTGATGTTGTGTATCTGTTTTTAAAAGTCACACCTGTGTGTCCAGGGAAAGCGAGGTGAAGGTGTGCTCAGTGCTGACTTTAATTTTTTTTGTCTGTTTATTTTTAACTCCAACGCCACTTTTACAGTATATGAATGTTGATGTTTCATAAACAGAAAAATCCCTTCCTCTGGTGGACAGTGTGGATATTTCTGTGGTCCTTCACCATTTCAGTTTGATGGATCCAAAAAATGGACTTCGACTACCAGAGCTCAAATTCCTGTGCTGCAGCCTGAACTAAATTAATGGTTTCATGGTATCAGTGCTCCAAACTGTATTTGATTTTTTTAAGTGGATTTGATTTTTTTTAGGTGGAATATTTGATTTTTTTTTTAGGTGGAAATAGGAAACGAGTCTTTTAGATTTAAAACAAGTTTTCTCTTTCAGCAGGATGTTCTGCCACAGGTGGACTAAACCCAAAGCTGTTTCCAAGCACATTTTGATTTCAACTTCCTCTTTGCCAGGCCAACCACTCAGCCTGCAAGACACTGTTCAAGACAGTGCAGTTGTCTCATGAACCCCCATTTATTGAAGTGCTGCCTGGTTTGATGCTGAGCATTTCTCCCCAGGTTGTAGGAAGCATGGATGCTCATCCCAACCGTTACTGTGCCACCGTCCGGGTGCAGCAGCACCGCCAGGAAATCATCCAGGATTTGGCTGCCATGGTCAGGGAGTTGCTGATCCAGTTCTACAAATCAACGAGATTCAAACCAACTCGCATCATCTTCTACAGGGATGGTGTTTCTGAGGGGCAGTTCCAACAGGTGATATTTGTCTTTTTGAAATCCTGATGGTGTAGTTTTGTGGTAGTAATGGAGTTTTATAAATCCACCTTTGTGGTTGAAGTTACAAAAAGAAGTATAACCAAATCTTCCTCAACAAATTTGTTGGATTCTCACCAAGCAGGCAGAAGTGTTTCCATATTTTTCATGTGCTTTTTAAAATACTTTTCCCCTTTAAAATATTTCCCCTTACAGAATTGTAAGTGAAAAGTGTAGTTTTAGCACTCAAGTTATGTTCCACATCTGCTTCCTATTTAGGATATATTAGTCAGACTGTATCCCATAGACCTTAGTAAAGAAAAAATAAATAAAGAATTAAAAGAAATTATTTTTCAGTAAAGAAAAATAAGGTGGTTTTTTTGAACGAGGATTAATAAATACTGGATTTTCACAGTCACTTTTATTCTGGATAAAACTCGTCAGATACTTTGTCATATTTATCTTGTTTCCTTGCAAGTACCATATTTTATGAAATATTTTTTAATATATTTTAAAGACTTTTATATACACTTTTCTTTCCAGTATTTATGTATGTAAATAAAAGATACAGAATTAAATCAGCTTCTCAAAATCCAGGGGAAAGAGAGGAAAAGTCACTTGTTAAACTCGAATTGATAAAATAATCTTTGTATGAAATTTTGATATATCCTTTTTTCAGTTATCACTGGTTTTCACTGAGTTTTTCATGTATAATTAACCCACATTCCAAATCACTGCTTTTTAGTTTGTTCCACTTTCCTTATTGATGTCTGTAGTCCTGCACGGGACTGCACAAAGCTGGGAAAGAGCAGCTGAGCACTTCTGGTTTTTATCCCTTGTACTAGACTGAAAAACAATTAGTCTGTTGTATATTCAGCAGCCTAATTAAATGTTCATTTGTATTTGGCAGTTAAAAAGACTTTGACATGCAGCTTGTTAGTCTGAGCCTTGTGCTTGGAGCTGAACAAATATGGAAGCAGCTCTCTCCTGGCTCAGGAAACTGCTGATGTAATTTGCCCTCATCAGGGGAAAAAATTAAGATTTGATCCTGAAAGCTTTGACATCCCATTACTCTGACTGACAGTGCAAGAAGGAACATGATAAATTACCTGTGGATAACCAAATCTGTAGATTAATAAGAGTCATTTGTGTGATAGCAATGGTTCATGTTTATCACACCTCTCTCTGTCTGTGGCTCAGGTTCTTCACCACGAGCTGCTGGCTATCAGGGAGGCTTGCATTAAACTGGAGAAGGATTATCAGCCTGGCATCACATTTATAGTGGTGCAGAAAAGGCACCACACCAGACTCTTCTGCACGGATAAAAACGAACGGGTACGTTCTGAGTGGCACCCACAAACATCCAGCAGGCAGCCAAGTCCCCAGTTACTGTTGATTTTTGGTATTTTCTGTGCGAAGAGGAGACTGCCCAAATCGATTTTTGATACTTTGTGTGTGAAGAGGAGATTCCCCAAGTGCAGGATGGAGCTGTTGCTGAGAATGGAGAGTTCCTCATGGCAAAGCTCTGCTCACAGATTGGCTTTCCACGTTCTTTTTCCTTCTGTCAGGCTTCCCTGTGGGAGCACTTGGAGCCCACTAGGCTTCAAGGCAATAATTAGTAACTCCCAAAGCTGACATGAAGGTGGTTGTTATATTAATAAATGCTGTGATTAGGGATGTTAAATTGTTTGAAAGTTAAGAGTATTTTGACATTCTGCGTTGAAGAGTTTTTGAGGGAAGAGGCGGCCTGTCTGACAAGGAAGGATTGTCCTCTCTCACGTGTAAACAGGGAAAGTTACTGCTGTCCTGGAGTGGGAAAGTGAAAAGAATTTGACAAATCAGTTGCAGGAGCTTCTTTTTACATTATTCAGAAAACCAAATCTTTTTAGGTAATTTCTGAGAAGATTTTGCTGCTTGTCTCTTCTTTCTTCATAGTAGAGACATTCTTTCACCATAGTAGAGACACTCCAGATTTTCAGTTTGAACAAAATCTCATTTTTTCACATACTTTCTTCACTTTTCTGCTTTTTATAGATCTTTTCCTTGTGTTTGTTTTCCTGGCTATACAGCTGAAAAGAAAAAAACCCCTTTGTGTTGTGCCTCAGTGTCTTTGTATTTCCTGTTCACCCAGGTTGGAAAAAGTGGAAACATTCCAGCTGGTACCACAGTGGACACAAAAATCACCCACCCCTCAGAGTTTGACTTCTACCTGTGTAGTCATGCTGGGATTCAGGTAGGACATTTTGTGTGGCATGGTACCTTTTTAGCTGTTCAAGTTTGGCCTAAAGCTACTTTATCTGGTGGCTTTTTGTCAGATCTGAGGTTTTCAAGATGAAAATACATTTCAGTATGATTATTTCATTTCAGAGATGAAACTCTGGAAAACAACCCTATCAGTAAAAAACGGGGAAGGGATCAGTTTGATGGGGAGCAAGGAAGGAGGTTGTTTGAAGGAGGTTGTTTGCTTTTTAAAGAAAAAATGACCCGAAACGTGTAGAACTGCTCGCTGTGACTTTTGAGGAAGCGGCCGTTTGGCTGCAGCTCCCCTGCAGAGGGGGGAGGTGGAGGCGTTTTGGGAATGCTGTTTTGGGAATGCTGACTGTGTGTGATCCGCCCCCAGGGAACAAGCCGACCTTCTCACTACCACGTGCTCTGGGACGACAATCGCTTCTCGTCGGACGAGCTGCAGATCCTCACCTACCAGCTGTGCCACACCTACGTGCGCTGCACGCGCTCCGTCTCCATCCCCGCCCCGGCCTACTATGCACACCTGGTGGCCTTCCGAGCCAGGTACCATCTGGTGGATAAAGAACACGACAGGTGAGTTCAGAGTTTGGAATCACTGCAGAATTGCAAGGCACAGAGGAAGGCAGTGGGCTTGGTAATTCTGGTATCGGTGGTGTCCTCAGCAGTTTGAGGGTGAATTTGCTCTCGCCACTGAATTGTGCTGCTGACACAAAGCAGAAGATGTTCCTGTATGTGCTGTTATCTCTTTCAGAACCTCAGTGGTGCTTTAAGGGTAATTAATGTTTGACCATTCTGTTCAGAAGAAACGAATGATACAGAAAGATGTGCAAGGAGAGCAGATTGAATAGGGTTTCTCTCCCCGCCCCAACCTGTTGTTTTTTGTTTTCCCCCCCTCCCTTCTCTTCCAGTGCTGAAGGAAGCCACACTTCTGGCCAGAGCAATGGCAGAGATCACCAAGCACTTGCTAAGGCAGTCCAGGTGCACCAGGACACGCTGCGCACGATGTACTTTGCTTGACTTGTTTTAATGTTCAGCGGCTCCGGACAAGGCAGAGTTGGATTCCCACCAGACCAGCTGCACTTAGACCAACAGATGCCCCAGCCCAGGGACAGCCAGCAATGAGTGATGCATCTTAATTCCTTTCTTTCCCATTTGCAAGGAAGCCTTCCGTCCAGAATTTCAGACTTGATCACAAACTGTGTTCTTGTACCAAACCCCGCTGTTGTCGGAAATGTGGTTTGCCAAAAATCTCTGAGCTGCTTGGTATAAAACAGACCCAGATTTTATAATTCAATCAAGAGCTGCAATCTCAGGGCTTAGGGAAGAAAAACAAAAAACCAAACCAACAACCCAACCCACAAAACTCCTCATTCAGTTTGCTGTTCATTGAGTTGCTTTTGATAATTTGGAAAGATCTAATTCATACTAAGGCTTGATGAGCTAAAACGCTGTGAATCAGCTTTTACTACAAAGGAAAGCAAAGCATTTTTTGAGTATTTATGAAGCCTTGATTATTCAAGATGCATTTACAAAATTTTTATTTTCAAAATAAGAGCGTGACAAAATTCTGGTTTCTAACTGTCTTATAAAGATTATTCTCAGATTATTCTCTGCGTGTCTAAGGGCAAATGTATTTTCTGAAGTTTGTTCTTGAATGTTTTTTATTGTGCTGCATTTTAAAATGTTTTTCATAGACTAAAGATGAATATAAAAAAAAAAAGAATAAACCTGTACCTAAGCTTTTAATAGCTCCAGTTAGATTGGCAGAAGAAAATGTGCCATTTAAAAATTTTGTAAAGATTTTTTTTTAATCATACTGACAGCTAACTTTAGGATTTGTCATACAGGACTGTGACACTTACTTTCCAAAGTCTCTAAAGAATACGGGTCTGTGGTGATAAATACAGTACAATCCTTTTTCACTGTTGTTTGAGTTAATGTAAATTTTATATATGTTTCACAGTATTAATGTGATAGACTAGATGCTATTATTTATTTTTATTTACTAAGGAGTGCTCATTATACTTCTGTTAACATATCAAGAATGCTTTGAACTTAGAAAGTAAATTCCTTTTCGTGGGGACATTACTCTTCAAATGCAAAAAAAAAATATGCAATCGAGATGGTGAGAGGTGAGAGATGCAGCCAGTGTCTGTTGTAGCTTGGGATTTGCAGAAAGGCTTTTGCAACGTGCACACAGCACAGCAGGTTTTACCTCTGCGCTTCAGACGCACACAAGACCAACATCCTCTGTTCATTCAAGCACAAACCAATTGTATTTTATTTATATGTTGAGTAGTGGTGAAGCAGGAGCTCTGCTAGAGGAGAGTGGCTCGCTGGAAGTTAGGCAGAAGTCAGAGAATCTATGCAGTAAAGATAAAAATTAGGAAACTGAAGTTTACTTAGGGAGGGAGGTGAAACTCTCTTTGTTATGCATAAGATCTGTAGGAAATGTGAGAGTTTTGCCATTCTCTTAGGAGAAGCAATCATTAAAACTGATAATTATTAGACAGATGCTTCTGTTAGTTTGCACACTGGATTCATAAAAACCATAACAGACACGTAAACCATTGCACTAATGACAATGCCACGAGCAGGTTTAGGAGAAAATGGAAAAACCCAGGAAAGTTTTTTATGCTGAGTTGATCTTGTTTGTTTTCCATGGGATAACTGATAAAAAGATTCTGAGAGGCAGGTTGGAAAACCTTCATTCTCTTCCACTGATGGATTTTGCTTTGTCTTTTCCCTTTTCTCCAAGCAGCTGCTCAGTCTCTGTTTGGACACTTTTACCTCTGGCCACTGGGATGGGCGAGTAGCTTTAACCCATGCAGAGCTCTGGGCCACAGAGCAGGTCAGCTGTGACCAGGTGGTGTTGGATAAGCTAGAAAATGCCCAACCTTTGCTGCATAAAGACTTTTAGGTACATAATTCCAGTTCAGATCTTCACCTTGTAGCAGTCTGTTGGTTTGTCGGTGTTTTGTAGGTGAAAATGTAGAACCTGTTAATGGAATAATTGTGTTTGTACTATTCTAATTGGGTGATTAGGCTGCTGGCTCAGAGCGTCTTCTTGGTCATAGTTCTATAAATGGAGATTTCTGTAAATTTGAAGCAAATCCTAGGTAGCATTGTCTGTCTCACTGTGTGCCAGCGAGGCTGTACCTACCTCCCCTCAAGCACCCCTGAGCTGCAGATCCTCCCCGTGGTGGGTGTCTTGCACTTCTCTGTGTTTCCTTGAGAGCTTTCCTATTTCAGTGAAATTATTAATTTGGCAGAGTTTTATATAAGAATTATTTTTATATGAATTCTTCTTATCAAATAGGATAAAGATCATCCATTTTAAGACATCATTTAACTTATTTGCTGTCTGTTATGCAGAGACCTCTTGGATGTGAAATTCATCCCCCACTTTCCATGCAGATCTGGGACAAAGGAATTGTACAGGTGGTCAGATGGGGTGAGGAGGGCAGGATCTGTCTTGACCTCCCATCTCATTTCTGAAGCAGCCTGGGACTGCACTGCATTCTGTTTAAGATATTTCCTTTGTGAGAAAGTGACTTTTAGGCAGGCCCTTTATAAGAAAGCAGCTGTTGTTTGTATATCCTCTTGGAATGAGCAGAAATTCTGTGTAGCTTTCCTTCCCTAAGTATGAAGAACTTGGGATGTTTATGTGCATTTCAGGACGTTTTTACCTTTTACAGATCTTTCTAAGCCTCTAATACTGCTAATTCTTTATGCCTTGGTGTCTCCCTCCTTTTCCCTCCTACCAGTGGTGAATTAGTGAATAATTTAAAGCATTTTTTTTTAAAAATACAGATTAAGTCTATACTTCGTAAAGTACAGCATGCTGGCAGTCCAGCAGCTCTCTTTCTGGGAATATTTTTAATGCAAATTACATATTCAAGAATGTCCAGAAAAACCCACCACAAGCACCTAAACTCCTGGTATTATTTTTTATTCTGTACCTCCCATGTGTCTAGTGTAGAACAGCAACATCTCAGGTCAGCAGAAAGCTCAAGAAGTCTCAGTCTCCCACAGGTTGCTGCTGGACAAGTCCAGCTGAGGTCACAGCTCTGAGTCTCTGGGTCACTGTGTAGCTCAGGTCAGCAATAACCAAATTTGTGCCACCCTCAGGCACTTGGGGCATTTTCCAGCCCGTGCAAAGGAGTCCCACTGCAGAACCTCCAAAACCAGCATCAGCAAGTGTGAAATGCTCCCCTTGGGAGGTGACAGGTACTATCAGAAGACATGAAATACTGAAAAGGGTGTCTTTTTTTCCCTGATGTGCAGAATCTAATGCAATAACGAGGTTTGGTGGTGGTGGAAATTCCTGCTCTGGTGGCTGAACAGAGTAACGAGCCCACTCCATCTGTTTTAGCACCCAGGGAACAACTGAGCTGATCCTTAGGAGCAAATGTCCTGTTGGGAAATGCTGGAAGTAGGTGGATTTGTCTCTGCCTTTATGTGGCATTTAAGAGAGCCCTATGCAATTTAACACTTGTGTGTGTGTGTATGCACTGATGTACAGTGTGAGATCACTTGTTTTATTAGAGCTCCTTATTTTGGCTTGGTTTGCTTTAGAATATTTGACTTTGTGAATTACAATCAATGATCTTCCATGTTCCAGAAGCTTTGGCACAGGAATTGCCTCATTTCTTGATTTGTCAGGTAGCAAATACCACTGATCTCCATCCAGGCCCCCAGGCAGAGTTCCCTGATTGTAAAAGCAAAAAGGTTGTGAAGGTTTGGCTTTGATTCTGCCTCTCTCAGTAACTCCTGCAGCCTTTGTCCACTGTAACAGAGTCTTGTTCTTGGTGGATCATTTTTATAACATAAGATGAGGTATTTCCACAAGGATTTTCAGATTAAAACTTCTGGAGAGGAGGTGTGAGGAGTTCACGTTTTTTTTCCTGAAAAGATTGAAGTTTCTAAGATGCTTCTAAGCTCTTCTTTCTGACTCAAGTTGTTTGTGTACATGCCCAAAGGCTTTTGATTAAATAGCAGACTCAGTCAAATAAGCACCTCTGGTGGCATAAATAACCCATAAGGGACTTTTTTTTAAAAGACATCTTTGACATCTTTTACACATTAGCTAAACGAATGTAAGAAGAGTTCTCAGTATTTTTCACACCTGAGACCAGTGTAATTAAACTCACTTGTTTTCCTGGTTTTTTAATACTCTTCTCCTGCCATAGCACCTCTCTTTGTGTGGCTTTCCCCATTCCTAATGCAGGGCAGTCCTTTGTTTTGACTTTCATATTCCCTTTGGTAACGTGCTTCTTGATGCACACATGCCATCTTTCCTAAGGAAAACTTCCAGTAGAAGGTAATTGCACTGATTTTTTGGGTTTTTATGAACTCCCTTTTTACTGTAAGAATTTTTTTTTTTTTGCATCTGCTGTAGCTGTTTGAAAATACTGTAAATAGTGCTCTGTACAGCAAATACTGAAATGCTGGGGAGACACCATTCCTTGTTATATTTTCCAGAATACTGCCATATTTTCCAGTGCTGAAATACGAGATTTGGTGTTAAATGCTGTTATACTTTGTTTGCATTATGGTAGCAAACCAAGAAGGGCACAGTTGCTTTGTGACAGTGGAAATATCTAGGGTTTGTCTGAATTTTTAAGACATTTCTTCCTTCTCTCCTCTGTGCACATTTCTCTCAGACCACAGAGATGCAGTTTTTCAGCTCTCACTGTGCTCGTTGTCTGTGCAAGGTTCAAATGCCAATTTTGGTATCAGTTTGATGACTGATGGCATTAGTGTCATATCTGGACCATCAGCTGTAGCTCTCACAGGTTTTCCTTGGTTGCTCCAGCATCTGATTCTTGTGTTGTAGAATCAGAACCAGTGAATGTGGCAGAATTAGTGGAATTACAGGGATTTGGGATCCAATTACAATCTCTTGCTGTCTGTCCCTGCCTGGTGTGGGACTGGGGAGTGCAGTGGGTGTTTGAGTGCTCTGAGCTAAGGAATGGTGTCACCTCTGGCTGCCCATGGATCTCCCATCCATCAGCAGTTGCCTTTTGCTTCCATAACCCTCGGGGACAGGACAGACCCCAACTCCAGCCCCATTGTCTGATGTTAGGATGCAAACCAGCAAGTTCTGCCTTCTGTTTCTGAGGGTTAGTGACTGGAAAGATGCATTTCTGAGAGGGTTCAATCCAAATGATGTGGAAAGGGCGTGCTGTGTGTGCTTGGTGTGGCACAGAATCTGTTTAATCCCATTTAGTGTTTCAGTTGCTTTGTCAGAGTCGTTTCTTTGAAGTGTTCATTTGAATGTAATTGCTTGGCCAAATCACTACAGAAGTGGGTTTGTGAGAATCTTTAGTTACAAAGCAGGTGCAGTTCAAGGCTACCTCCTGTGTTCCTTCACAGAAGAATTCGTTGAAGGGAACCTCCCACTAAGCAGCCAAAATGCTCCCAGAGGGACTGGGTTTGTCCTGGTCTGTTCCTGCTGGGAAGTGGCAGTGCCATACTGTGATCCTGGGTGGCTGCTCAGCCTTCCCTCTGTCTTCCAGAGGTGTCCCTGGGTGTTGAGAGGGTACCAGACCTGGCAAGAGGCACATCTGGCACATCTGCTTCTGCTCAGGGTCACTCCATAGCAGCAGCTCCCTCTGTGACCTGTCCCTTCACTTGAGTTTCTATACTGTTGTTGTCCAAATGAAAAATGTTTCTGTACTTTACCTGTTGGCCAGAAAATGTCAGGTTTTCTCTGAAAATGACATGAAGGTGCTTGAAATATATTATGAGTCTGAGGCAAAAAAAAAAGTATTGGATTATTTTTTAATGTATTTTTTAGATAAGCTGATGTGCGACTGTAAGAGTGAAAATACTTTATTCCCTGCTTGGAAAATTATAAACTTTAAAATGTGGGAAAAAAACCCCAAACTAAAACACCAAAACCAACCCCAAACCTGATTATGTTCATCTTGGGACTATTTAGTGTCAGTTCTGTGCAAAGCCTTGGCCAAAACTCGATGTAAGTGCATGTGGACTGAGGGTGCTTAAAGTGACCTGAAATGAAACTGTAGAAAACTCTGTTAATACATCAGATTTTTGTTTACAATTAATCCAAACAAGCTTCCCAATCTCAGAACAAACCACTCTGCTGACAGAAATACCTGTTGGAGCACAGTGTGCTGGTGTGGTTTCATAGCAGTGTTAAAGCTGATTTTTATTTCAAAGTAACAGGTCTTTGTGCTGTGGATTTTGGCCTATCAGAGTGAGTTTTCTGGGATTCTGTGCTCCCTGCAATTTCCTTCCCTTAGTCTCTGGGTGTAGACACTAACAAAGCTCATCCATGGCAGGAGGATTGCTGATGTCCTGACTTTTGAGAACCCAGATTTTGCAAGTGACTGAATAAATCATTATAAATCAGCTCATTAGTAACTGAAAGGGATAAAATCCTGTCAGTTTGGTTCAGTTTTCAGTCATGATTTAACAAAGCCCCCCAAAAGTGTGAAGTGCAGGGTAAATGGCTGCTTTGGAGATGTTTCACTACACTGTGCACTGCAGATTGTGGACACTATTGCTGGCAGGGCTTGCACTGTGCAGAGATACTGAACAGCTCCTGTCTGTGATGGGAGCAGTTCTGTGTTTTCCAGACAAGGCAGAGCCAGGATCATCAGGAAGTTTAAGGAGGGAAGAGGCCCATGCTGGGTGCTGCTCCTGCCATAGAGAAGAGAAACACTGGGTACCCCAACCCTTGGGGAAATGAGATGAGGAAGTGAGGGGAGACATTTCCTTGCAAAATTGCCAATTTAAGCACTTGGTTTGGGTGACAGTTTAATTCTTAGTTTTCCTCTGGCTTCCCTGCAAGTGCCCCTCAGAGATCCCCCACACTGCACCATCTGCTGGCCCATCCCCAGGGGGAGGTGGGTAGGGAGCTCCCCAAGTCCATTTGTGGTGTCGGGGAGCTCTGACTCGGTTGGGGCTGGGACAGGGAGGGACGAGAGGTTGGCAGGAGTCAATTGTGGGAGTTCTGCATGTGGCAGCACCAGAAAAGGTCTGGCTGCTCCTTCCTCCCACTTAAATATCCCCCAAAAAGCAACTCCTTTGGGTTTGTCTGTGCACTGCCTCAGCAGATGCATCCTACACCTGCCTGTGGCTGCTTTTCCACCAGCCAACCTCGGTGTGGTTTGAGGAGCCCTGGCTTGCATGGCAGTTCGGTATCAAAGGGAATAATCCTTTCCACAGGGTTCTAAGGAGTGCACAGGTTTTAGCTGTGTTTTTCTCCCCACATTTTGGATGTGCTGTTGTACCACATGCTTTCGTTTTGTTATTTTTTTTCCTCCCTTCTTTAAGCACAACTAAACCACCTCCTGGAACAGTTGCTCTCTGCTTAGCAGCAGGGATTGCAGATGCTGTGTGACCTGGGAGCAAGCCCAGGAGTTGTCCCCAAAATCTGAATTTAAACTTTTCTGGCCATTTTCTGGGGTTTTTTTGAGTGTGCTTGGCAAGCATGAACGGTGGACAGGTCAGCAGGCAAGCTTGGGAGTCTCTAATCCCCTGGCTGGTGCTGTTTGTGTTTGCTTTGTTAGGTTGGATTTCCTGTCAGAAAAAAAAAAAAAATAATGTGGACTTTTTAATGTATTTATCAGCTTTTCCTGGTTTCAAAGCCATGAATAGAGGAGGCTTCTCTCGTGCCAGTATTTGTGAAATTGCACATTTTTGCCTGCCATGTACTTGACTCAAAGCAGATCCTGTCTGGGCTTATGGGCACCCCAAAACCTCAACTGCTGTGGGTTGAATCCGACCTCTCACGTACCAACATGAAGTGCAGTGAATTTTGTTTCTAGATTTCACCGAAGTTAATTCTGCATCAACTGTGAGGTGCTCAAACCTCACTGTTTTATAGCACTGTTTCTATGCTATAAAAATATAAGGATTTGACCCAAATTTTATCATTCCTGATACATTTTCTTGTGAAACATAACATGACTGAGCCCTTCAATTGCTCATCTCGTTTACACATGACAACTTTGTAATTGCATTTTAAAGAAAATAAGAGAAAAAAACCCAACTAAACAAACCATCAAAAACCATTAAGGAGTAAGTTTCAGAATGGTCTTGGAAAGTTAAATTTTCAATGAGGTGCAATGAGGAATTATATCTGGCAAAGTTCTGTGCTGTCCTGAAGAGCGTTACCACTTGCTTTCTGTAATTTGTTGATAAAGTTTAGTAGATTTTCTAGATCTGTAGTTTCAGAATGTGCTGTGTGTGTGCACACTCGTGTGTGACAGGAAAGGGGACAGTGTGTAGGCTGTCTGTAAAAGATACAAAGGCAGTATTTGGCTGGAAATAATAAGCACAATTTCCGTGGCTTTTGCAGTATTTTATTAGTTGTACAATCACAAAGATCTCAACATGTAGGGCAGTTGGTAAGTAGAGGTCCAGCCCTGGATTTCTGTGCAGCAGAGTGGTTAACTTGATCTTGGGAGGGCGAGATAGTAAACAGAATGTATTGATTAAATCCTTTTTTTGTTTTTGCTTTTATTTAGGTACATTTCAAATTTAACTGACTTTATCTGTTAAGGTTTTAATCTTTTGTTTTAATAGTTTCAAAATTTTTTAAAATTATTTTTTATAAAATAACTGAAAAAAAAAGAACCAAAAATCAATCCAGAAGCTTCACATTGTAAATGTTCCCTCCAACCAAAATGTTTCTATGACCCTTTGCTTTTTTTTGAGAAAAAAAGGATGTTAAGGTCGTTCCAAGTGGTACTAAATGTGTGTTGAGTAGTTTTGTGTGTGTGTTGCATCTCTGTGGAACTGTCTCGTGCTTGCAGCGTATAAATGATGTAGTGCTGGCTGGGTGAGAGTAGCACTTGTAATGCAAAACCCAGACCCAGAATTACTCTCAGCTGACTCTGAAGGGATCCCTGACACCGCAGGATTCCCGTGGGGGTTGGAGCATCACTTGGCAGTGCTGGGGGTCACGGGGTGGGATCCATCCATCGCTTCTCTCGCTGCCAGAGGTGAGCACTTGCGTGATGCTGTGTGGCCACGCCACTTTAAACTAAGCCTTAACTAAGTGATAAATGTGTCAGATTCCTCTCTCAGAGTATGCAAAAATACTGTTCAACGACAGGAGGATGTTCCTGTAGAGCTTCAGTGTTAGCAAAGGAAGTCTCCTGCCCTGAGAAATAAGGGACGCCTGTAGCTGTCTATACTGTGATGCCTCTTTGGGCGCTGCCTCTCGGGGGCTCTCGGGCCTTCCTCCAGCAGCTGACCCCAAACAGGCTTTCCCAAATCCCAGCTTTTTGTTGTCCTTCTTGTCAGACATATTCTCCTCCCTCCCCCTGCCAGCAAATCTCTGCCTGAAGGAGGATTGTGATTTAACACTTCAAATTTTACATCCCAGAAAAATCTTGAGTTCCGCGCTTGCTTTGGGTAGGTGCCATCGCTTCCATTTCTTACGACTGACATAGGATCCTTAAAACATTTTAAATAGAGGCAAAAAAAAAAAAAAAGTGTTGGGGACCCAGCTTGCTTTTATTTTATTATTTTTTTTCCAATTTGGATCTACCTCATGTAACCAGTTGGGTGCTAATTACTCAAATTGTCAAGGAGATTTGGCAAAGGCGACCAAACCGACCCCGTCTGTGGCCCAAAACCTCGGGTTTCTTGTTCTGAGACACCAATCTTGGATTTGAGTTCCATTCTTTGTGCCTTTGTGGTTTTTTTCCCCAGTGCACAACAATCAAAACTCATCTTCTTGATTAAAAACAGCAAATGGATTTTAACCGTGCCACAAAAAACTGAATTTGAAAATACTTTTCAGTGTAGCAAGTTGTAAAATAAAGTATCACAGCTGATCTAGGCAAAGAGAAATACCCAATAAAGAAGGTTTTGGAAATGTTTAATCCTGACCCCAGATCTCTATATCTCTGTGTCTCTATATATGCATATAGAACACAACTTTGTGTGTGTGTGTATATATATAAATATAAAATGGATACACATGTAAGGGTGTGGGAATAAAACATCACTGACCTTTCCACAGTTTTGTATGTAACAGTTTACAACTATGTGTAAATTTTTCTACTATGTGAACCTTTTTTACTCAAAAAGAATTCCTTTTCTGAAAGCTTTAAGTTGTGATACGCTATCATTTTCTGAAGTTTAAAAATTTTTTTAAAAATCCACTTTTTACCAATACCTACTACAGAGGGGGAATCTTTGCTGTAAAATTGTATTTAGTTTAAATTTTAAAAGAAAAAAAAATCTATATATGGGATTGTAAAAGTGCTGACATTCCATCATGGCAGGACTTCCAAGCTGTTTCCTAAGGCTTTCTGTTGCAGAGAGACTCAAACAAAAGGAAAATGCCTCTGTTCAGTGTTTTTATAAAACTGCTCCATCAGGTCTAGACTTAAGCTATATTTTCTAAAGCCTAATCATCCTTTAATATGCTGCAGATAAATGATCAGCATGGTTGCACTTTCTCAGTAATAATGTTTGCCCTGCAATTGGCTCGTGATAAGGACTTTAGTTTTTTAACAAAACCAATCGTACTTTGGGCAGAAGGTAATATTTATATAGGTACCTCAAGATAAAAAAAAAAAAAAAAAAGAGCCTGAATATGCTGCATTTTGTTTCTTTAACATTTTTCATGTAGCATTTGTTTGCTTTTCTGGTTTTTTAGGAGATGACTTAGCTACCTGTTTGCTTTGGGGAAGCCCAGTAGCATTTTAGGCCGTTGTTTTCCTTGGATCTCACAGAATGTAGTATCCTGCCTTGGGATCATGCAGAAGTTTGGGATGGGATGTGCCCTGCAGTGTGCACACACAGGGAGGGGGACCATGGAAATTTGCTTTATAGACTTCAGGAAAAGGAGGAAAAGGATACTATATTCCTAAAACAGACAATACATGTTCCTAATTCTTAATTATATTGTTTTTGGTTTTGCTCTTTCTGCTTTCTTGACTCTTTTCTCAAATAAGGGTGTGGAAAGTTTATTAATGGGGGCACACAGTGACCAAACCTGCCCCGTTGGTGGGTGTTTTGGGCGTGATTCCCCAAAATCCATGGGTAAGAGCAGGGCCCCACGTTGGAGCAGGACCCTCCCACTCTCTGCCCGCTCCCTGCTGCAGGTCCATTCTCTACTCCTTCATTTCCAAGTCAATAAAAATCTAAAAATGTGCAGAGATGGGGAATTTTTTGTTGAGAACTGTCGAAGGAAGCTTCAAAGGCTGTGAAATTGAGCATTTATTGTCGTGTTTTTAAGCTTAGGTGGGTCCTTTTCCAAGTTTGTTTTACAGCTTGCAAGGTAAAATAGTTTGCACTACTTTTGCAATAAACTCATGAAAAACCTAACAGGTTCTGTTCTGGTTTCTTACTGTATATATACAACTAATACTAAAGATTTAGCATAGTGTTTTTCACCTCAAAACATAAGACTTGTAACAAGCTCAGAATGCTGTAATTCCTGACAAAATAATGATGTGAATGATATTTTATAAAGTTATTTTGTATGGTGTCAATTTTGTTTTGCCTCATAGTATGTCAATAAAATAAAATTCCTCATCTTTACAAGATATTGTTTGATGTCTTTTCATTTAATATTTGGCCATTTTCTGCAGTGCACTGTGAGACTGTGCCAAAATCCCTGGTCCCATTGGCCTCCCTTGCATTTCACCCCTTGTCTTTTGGATGTTTCCCTGTGCTCCCACCTGCTCCGTGCCCAGCCAGAGACAATCCATGCTGCTTTAAAGCTTACAAGGTGTAATCCTGGCATTGTTTGTGGAAGATGAACATTTTGGAAACCACTTGCCTGAAATGCTTTTTTTTGGTTTTGTTGTTATTTTTTGGGGTTTTTTTGCTGAGTTTTTTTGAATTTTGCTGAGTTTTTTTGCCCTACAGTGATAAATTTTTAAATGAAGAAGATGTAGCACCTGGTGATGGCTATAAAGCATCCAACAGCATTGCAGGGATGCCAGGGAGCTTCCTTTGGGAGCCCAACCCTGCAGACAGATTGGTTTTACTCAATAATATGAAATAGTCAGAGCTGTCTCTTCCCTTTATTTTTTCCCTTGTTTTTGAACCAGTGCTTTGAACTGGATGACGTTTTGCTCTGTGTCAGGCTCTTGGGGAAAACAAATAACCCTCCACTGGTTTGATGGCAACAAGGTTTGGCAGATGCAGGGCCTTGGAGAGGGCTGTGTATAATTCAAGATAAACTGACGTTCCCATCGAGGATTCTGGCTGAATGAATCCAGAAGGGCGTGCAAATTCTTTTGGTCTCAGTAATTCATAGAATCTGTTCATCATCCCCCAGGAAACTTCTAAGAGGGATGAAATATGCTGATTTATACTTAGTAACCACAGCTCTTTTGTCATTTTGGCAAGTTTAGGAAACTTCGTGTCCTTTGAGCAGCATTGGCTGGGGAAGGATCTCACAAGGTGGTGTTGTAGGGGGAAAAAAGATAGAAACATGTCTATAATAATAAAAATTAATTCTGGACAGTGTCCCCTGGCCTGTGTTCCACTGCCTACAATCCTAGAACACCCTAAACAGGTAAAGATACTTGGTCACTTTTAGGAAGTTCATGTTAAATGATGCAGTTTGCACAGAGGGAGAAAATAGGATGAGAAAGCTCATGGGCTGAGATACAGACAGTGAGCTCACTGAGCAGTTGCTGTCATAGGCAAAACACACTTAACTGGAGGGAAAATTATATAATTTACAAATTAAGTGGAATTAAATGGTGAGAAACTAAGTCAAAAATTAAAACATTTCCCACTCCTTTCCCAGACCCGCTTTTGCCTCCTCTCCCCAGGGCACAGGGTGGGGATGGGGCTGTGGTCAGACCCCTGCCAGGGCTGTCAGGACGTTCCTCCCTTTGGTTGTGACTTATCCATGGTTCAGGTATTTGCTTGGTGCCCTCATTCCTGTTTATGCTGGAGAATTACTGTGCAATTCTGTGCTGGTGTATCTTTTCTTTCCCAAAAATCTGGCACTCCCTCCCCCCAAACAGGAATCCACGCTCAGTTTCCCACACATCTCCATGCACTTTGAATAATATTAAAAAAAAAATAAATCACAAACCAACTATTTCAACAATGGTTTAGTTCTGCCTTTACCCACTTGGGAATTCCCCAGGGATCCAGCCCCGCTCAGCACTCACTGCAGCATTCCTGGTACAATATGATTTTCATTTATGGCAACTTCAGGAAATTTTTTTATAGTGCAACATCCTCTGATCTGTTAAAATAGCAGGAGCATTTCTGGCGTGGCTCAGTAGCTCAGCCAGTCCCTGCTCTTACCTGCCTAAGCTCCATTTGGCTTTCTTAGCACAAATCTGGGATGTGCTGGATTGTGGAGATGCTGGAGCTCCCTGACACTTGAGTGTCTGTGCTTTCAACCTGAGAGAAGCTGTTCAGCAGTTCAGTTTTGCTAACTCTTTACCCTGCCCTCCAAATTAGGGTGTTGCTTGAGACAAATTCCCAGCTGGTTTTCTGCCCAGCTTTTTTGGAGTGGGAGGTTCTTATTCCCTGTGAACTTTCCTGTGTTTGCCTGGGACATTTTTCACACTGACCACAAATGTGACTGGAGCTGGAAAGAACTACAGGAAGTTTCTGCATCCATTGTCAGTTTTCATACAAAACGTTTATTTAAAAAAGTTGCATGTAAAGTTCTACACAGGACGGCTGCCATTTCTGTAGTGACAAAAGAAAAACAAACCAAAACCAAATGAAAAATCCATCTCTGTCACTCACATGGTAAAGGAGCTGCTCATTCTCAAGAACCCACAATTAACAGACTTCAATGTGCATTTTGGCAGGAGAAACTGCAGAAGTGGAGTTCATTCAAGAAAAGAGCTCTAGATGCACATATTTACATAATTTTCTACCCCATTTACCACCACAGCTGCAGAACCACATTAGCCCTTGGGATGGATCTCCTCCTCTACCCCATTTTGGTGCCCACATGGCTTTTACAGACTTTTTCCATGGACTTGGTCCACTTTTGGAGCTTTTGAACTGAAAGCTGCCCGTAAGAAATTTTAAATTTGGGTAATGATTGTCTGAGAAAGTAATTTCAAATCATCTGACCAAGCTCTGCTGTCAGGTTTGCACTGTCTCTTCCTACCCTGCCGTGTTTCTGAGGGAAGAATTCCATTCTCCAACGAGTATAAAGTTCAGTTTCTAAACTTCTTAAAGCAAAAGCAGATGGCTCAGTGTATAAATATATCCAGCATCTGGATTCTCAGTCACAAAAATAACATCCTCTTTACAATAGAAAATGGATCAACTAAGAAAGAATTTTCCATTGGCCTTAAGATCCAACACTGTCACCAACAGCTTCATCTTCATCCTCTTCCTCCTCACCCTCGTCATCGTCTTCCCTCACTTCTCCATCTCGCTTCTCTTTTTCAAGCATTTTTAGGTATTTGCTAGCTAGGATCTTCTTTGGCAAGATATCTGGAAGGCAGAATTGTTGCTTTTATAGTCTGTTTGAATACTTGTATTGCCTCATTAATATTATTGCATCCAAACTACCAATGAGCCAAAAAGAAATATTAATATTTTTAACAAACCTTAAGTGAATAACCAGGTAAGTTGGTCTGACCTACACAGCTGTAAGAGTAGGAGGGAGTTACCCACTTATGGTACAAGTAACCCAAGATAAGGACTCTATTTAATGACTGATTACTGGCAACTGTCTTTAATGTCTGCTGACGTAAATTATTTGATGTAAAACTGAGTTCTCAACTGCCTGAGATCCAACAAGGCATTATTTTAAATTCCAAGTATCAGTAAAAATACATGTGTGTATACATCTAAAAAGAGAGAGTGATTAAGCTCTTTTTCTCAAAATTTACAGATTCCTACATGTAATTTTTGGTCCACATAACTTCTCACCTAACAATGTGCAATGATCTTCTTTCACAGGCTGAAAGCTTTCAGATGGAACTGCTGGGATTTAAGAAATGCCTAAGGCAATATCCTGCGAACTGTATATAGTATAACTGCATAATTTAGAGGCAGCAGAAAAATCCCCATTCACAAATAAATGTTTTTAGTGAGGTAGTTTACGAGTTCCAGTTGAATACTATGCAGGAGATCAATGGCCAGCAGGAGAACTGGGTCCTCACAAAACAGAGTATTAACAGCAAGATTTCATTTTCCAAAGCAGACACTGGATTTACCCTTGTGCTGTCAATACCTGCAAGGAACTGAAAGGTCTCGCACTCTTCTGCTGTGTGAGACAGGTCAGTGTATGTCAGAGCGTTCTTCTCCTTCCCTCTGCCGTGTTTGTAGGAGTAAGTAGCCAAATACTGAACAAAAAGCTCCTAAAAAATGAAAACAAAACTGAGTAGTCAGACTAAGAATTCACATATATAGTTGATCCCTGTCTAAAGGCAGAGGCACCATATTTAACTGCACATACACTGGGCACACTGCAGAGACTCATAAATTTCAGTAGCTGAAGGGAGTCTACAGGAAAGATGAAGAGAGACTACTTACAACAGCATGTAGTGACAGGACAAGGGGGAATGGCTTCAAACTGAGAGAGTAGGTTTAGATCAGATATTAGGAAGAAATTCTTCCCTGTGAGGGTGGTGAGGCCCTGGCACAGGTTTTCCAGAGAAGCTGTGGCTGCCCCATCCCTGGAAGTGTCCAAGGCCAGGCTGGACGGGGCTTGGACCAACCTGGGATAGCGGAAGGTGTCCCTGCCCATGGCAGGGGTTTGGAAATAAATGTTCTTTACGGTTCCTCCCAACACAAACCATTCTATGATTGTAAACTCGGGGCAGCTTTAAGGTCAGTTCAGTCTCGGGATGCGGACAGAGAAGGGAAGCGGGAGCCCGGCCCGGGGCCGCGGGAGCGCTCCGAGGGCAGAGGCCCCTCAGCCGGGGAAGGGAGGCGCGGGGGGGCCGGGCAGGTACCGTGGCCTTGGCGGTGAGGAACAGCGCGTCCTGGTTGATGCTGGAGACCTCCGGGGAGCTCTTCATGATGACACGAATCCTCGACAGGGGCAGCGACACCAGACGGTTCTCGGTGCCGCTCAGCCGCGCCGCCGCCATCTCAGCCCGTCCCCGCGGCAGCGCGGGCACGGCCCGCCGGGAGCTGTAGGCGGCGGCTGCCGGGACTACAGCTCCCTACAGCCCCGGGACTACAGCTCCCTACAGCACCGGGACTACAGCTCCCTTCAGCACCGGGACCTGCCGGCTGCCGGGACTACAGCTCCCTACAGCCCCGGGACTACAGCTCCCTACAGCACCGGGAACAGCCCGCTGCTGGGACTACAGCTCCCTACAGCACCGGGACTACAGCTCCCTACAGCACCGGGACCTGCCGGCTTCCGGGACTACAGCTCCCTACAGCACCGGGACTACAGCTCCCTACAGCACCGGGAACAGCCCGCTCCCGGGACTTACAGCTCCCTATAGCACCGGGAGCCGCACAGGGACCGGTGCTGCACTCCCGGCCCCGCCGGCTCCCGCCTCAGGTCCAGGGGCACCCGGGCACGCTGAGGCTCCGGCTGCCGAGTCCCTTCACAGAATCAAGTAGGGTGGAAAATATCTCTGAGATCATCGAGTCCAACCTGTGACCGATCACCAGGTGCTTGTAGAGTGATAAGGTCACACCCCTGAGCCTCTTTTTCTCCAGCCAAACACCCCCAGCTCCCTCAGCTGCTCCTCATCAGACTTGTGCTCCAGCACCTCAATGTCCTTCCTGAATTAAGGGGCCCAGAACCGGACACAGGATTCGAGGTGTGGCCTCACCAGTGCCCAGCACACAGGGACAATCGCCACCGTGGTCCAGCTGTCGACACTTGCTGTCACAGAATGCCAGGATGCGACTGGCCTCCTTGCCCACCCGGGCACATGCCAGCTCATGTTTAGTCAACCAGCACTTCTAGATCCTTTTCTGACAGGTCCTTCTGTGCTGAGCAGCTTTCCAGTCACTCTTCCCACCTGGTTGGATTCCTGCTCCCCCAGCGCAGGTGGGAGCAGCCTTGGGGCTTCCCCTTCCTCACCCCCTCGTTGTGGCCCCTCAGCCCAAGGCTGGCACAGGAATGTGGGCAACTTGTTTTTAATGGCAACTGGGCATCTCCTGTGAGTATCCTGATTACAGGCCACTGCCCCCAAAATTGTTAACCGAAACTGTAATTACAGGCTGCTCAACACCTCTGCTGCTGTAGTACAGTACCAGGGAATGTGTCTGGTCATCCTGACGCTTGTCAGAGCTGTGGGGAAGTGTGGAGGGCTCGTGTAAACTATGAAGTGATGATAGGGCTGCATCTTCAGTATTAACACATTCCCCACGTTTGTGCTGGGTGCCTGCTGCGTAGGAAGGTTGTAACATGCTCGTGGATGGGGTTTTGCTGCTCCAGAAATTCATCTGTGCCTGTTTGGGTAAGAGCTGCAGGGCGAGTGAGCACTTCCAGAAGTGATGACACATCATTTGCATCACTTCGTTAATGGGTTCAATAAAAAAGTTTCCAGTATGCTTTACAAACAAAATGCCTGATGGTTTGTATTGGTAGGAAATCTGCTAAGGTCACTAAATTACCTCTACTTAGTATGAAAGGGAAGAGCAGGAGCTTTTTCAGAATACACAATAATAATTCACGTGGAATTTAGGGGAGAAAGGAGTGTGCCCATAAAGAACCATTAAATGGAAAACACAGCGAGTTTATTGACTGAATGTTATTATCTTATATAGAATTTGCCCAGTACATAAGGACAAGGCCACAGATGATACTGATTTATTAATAAAATGTAGCACCATAAGCAGTTGGAAGCACCTTGGTGCAAGGGTAACACAGTATATGATAAAATTCCAAAATTACTGTATTTGGGGACATAATTTATAGTTATCTGTTGCAGAAAATCTCTCTCTCTTAGGCTGTATAATTCCCTTGAGGTTACAACTTCTGTGAGGCCCTTCTGTGTATGTTGTATCTGAAGGGAAGCACAAATATCCTGGGATGCTGCATGGATGTCTGGAAAGCTTGGTTTCTTTCTTAATCCTTACCATCTTGTGACATCTTGTGGAGACAGCTGACATTACTCCAACAGTGAATTTCTTATAAATACTACCAGAGTCTTTTATGATTTCAATATACAAACAAACCCTCATCAAACTACCAAAATTTCTGAGGGTACTGAGCTTGGTGGTGGGAAAGCACAGGGGAGGGACCCTCTGAGCTCCTCAGAGCTCCTCTTTGCCCCGCTGCCAGCTGAGAGCTTGCCAGGTGTATTTGCCTCTGTGAGTCTCTGTCTCCCAGCAAAGGGACAAAGGGAGCAGGAGCTGGCCCTGGCAGAGAAAGGAGGTCCTGAGGGACCTGAGCACACCCCATCCCTCTCTGGCCCTGAGGCTGTGCTGGTTTTGGGCTTGGTCAGCCTGTCTGGGACTGTGAGTCCAGCTTGTGTTGCCATCCCCTTCTCCTCTCCCTCTGGGCAATGTTGCCCATTTCTTGGAAGATAACTGAAGGTCAAGGCTTGTTCAGTTCCTTTTATGCTGTTGTTTTCCCTCATGTCTCCCAAACTGGGGGAACCCAAGGGGAGCAGAGAGACCTGCCAGGAGCCCACAGCTTGTGCCACAGTGGCTGAGGAGACCTGGAAAGAGGTTGTAGCCAGGTGAGGGTTAATCTCTTCCAAGTAACAACTGACAGGACAAGAGGAAATGGCCTCAAGTTGTGCCAGGGGAGGTTTAGATTGGATATCAGGAAAAATTGCTCCACCAAAAGGGTTGTCAAGCATTGCAGCCATCTGCTTAGGGAAGTGGTTGAGTCACCATGCCATGAGGGATATAAAAGACACGTAGATGGGGCTCTTAGGGACATGGTTAGACGTGGTCTTGGCAGTACAAGGTTATACTTGATGACATTAAGGGTCTTTTCCAACCTAAATAATTCTATGATTCTACCTAAATGCAATTGTTCACCCAAATTTTTCAAACACTGCGAGTTCTATTGAAGTTATTTTGTTGGAGTGCCACTACTTTAAGTCATGACATTCCCCCTAATGAAAGGCTGCAGTAAGATGTTCCTGGACCCTTCTCCAGGCTGAGCAACCCAAACTCTCAGGCTGTTTCCATAGGAGGGGTATTTCAGCCTTCTGACCATTCCCATGGCTTCCTCTGGACTTGCTCTAAGAATTCCATGAGGTTCTTTTGTGCTGGGGATCCCAGACCTGGATGCAGCACTGCAGGTGAGGTCTCACCAGAGTGGAGCAGAGGGGCAGAATCCCCTCCCTCACCTGCTGCCCACGTTGTGGGATCAGCCCAGGTCATGTTTGGATTTCTGGATGCAAGTGCACATAGCTGGCTCCTGCCCAGCCTCTCATCCACCAGCACCCTCAGGTCCTTCTTTTTAGGGCTGCTCTCAATCCACTTATTCCCCAACCTTTGTTAATACCAGGGGGTGCTGACCCAGGGCCAGCATCTTGCATTTGGCCTCACTGAACATCATTAAGGTTCCCACATCCTCCACCAGAAACGCACCTGAACTCTCATACAAGGCTCATACTTTCAGAGTTTTCATACTTCCAGAGTTTTCAAGATTTTTCCATTTAAGCTACATGACTGAGAAATCCTCTCAGAGGAAGATCTCTCTTCTCAAGGAGGCTCAGGGGGGACCCCATTGCTCTCTACAGCTACTTTAAAGAAGGTTGTAGTGAACCAGGGCCGGTGTCTTCTGCTGTGCCAACAGTGTGAGGACCAGAGGAAACAGACTTAAGTGGAGACAAGGAAGATTCAGATTAGATATTAGAAAAAAATTTTAAAATTCCCTGTTCAGGTGGCCAGGCATTGGGATAGATTGCCCAGGGAGATGGTGGAATCACCATTCCTGGAAGTGTTTAAGAGGCATCTGGGTCTGGCGATGTGGTTTAGGGGTTCCAGTAGCAGTGCTGGGTTGACAGTTGGACTGGATGATTCTATGACACCAGACCAATTTCGGGTTTGGGAATGCCAGGAAGGTTCACTTCCTTCCAAGGGCTAGAGCCCTTTAAGTTTTCATAGAGTCGGCTGGAATTCACCATCCAAAAGACTCCACCATTCATTCACTGGTCTTAACGCGTTCCTCATGAAGGAACGCCTCGTGTTTACAGGCAGAGGCTCCCAGCTCCCCTGAAAGTCGCGGGACCGGCACGGCGGAGAAGCGCCCGGCTCCCCTCACGGCTCCCCTCACGGCTCTCCCGCCACGGCCCGCCGCGCATGCGGGGCGGAGCGGCCGCTGCCGTCAGTTCCGGCGGCAGCGGGGCGGCTCCTGTGCCGGCTGTGGGTGCCGATCTTACCGCCCGGCCCCGCGACCCCTGTCCCGGCTGTGAGTGCCGATCTTAGCGCCCGGCCCCGCGACCCCTGTCCCGGCTGTGAGTGCCGCTTCCCCGCTCACCGCGACCCCTGTGCCGGCTGTGAGTGCCGCTTCCCCGCTCACCGCGACCCCTGTGCCGGCTGTGAGTGCCGCTTCCCCGCT
>VZRO01005132.1:0-29858 GCA_013397915.1 Daphoenositta chrysoptera | reverse complement strand
GGGAATGGGGCTGCACCCCGGGAATGGGGCTGCACCCTGGGAATGGGGCTGTACCCTGGGAATGGGGCTGTACCTTGGGAATGGGGCTGCACCCCGGGAATGGGGCTGCTGGGCAGAGCCCGGGCAGTGCGGTGGGAGAGGGGAGGTGCAGTCCGTACTTCTGAGGAGCTCTTTTCCTCAAGGCAGCTGCCTGTCACTTGTGTCCCCGTGGGCTCGGAACTCACTGTTCTGCTTGTAAAACCGATGGTGTCAAGTCTAAAGCTGGGCTGTGTTTGTTTTGTTTTGGTTTGTTTTGTCCATGTGTTTGTTTTGGCGGAGGATTGGTTTGTTTGTGTTTTTTGGTGATATTTACGTTCAGGAGCTGAAATTTACCAAGGGATCCGTGGGCTCCAGGACATGAAGAGACTCAGGGATGTGCATCTATTCAGGAGCCACCTGCAGTGCAATAATCGGTTTTAGAGAGCTCAGGAGAAAAGGAATTCTAAATACTTAAATGTAAAAGCAGAAAACATTGCCTGCTCCTTACCTGCATGTGTTTTGAGAAAGTAAGATTTTGCTTTTCCTCAAAAATAGGTGTTCTGGTCCTGATTTTCCTCTGCTTGGCCGTGTGCGAACACTGAGCTGTGTAAAGTTTGGTGATCCCGATTTGGTGCCTGTTTACATCTCACCCCAATTTTCCATATTTCCCCAGAAAATGGGACTGAAGAGCCTGAATCTGACAGGCTCCTCTGAGCTGGTATTTCTGCCCAGTGGCTGTGGTAGAGACTCTGTGTTTTCATGTGTGAGCTGGCTCATGTAGCTGCACAGGGAGTGAGGTTCCGTTGGAAAACCCTAATTTACAGATTTTTGTTTGATGGGTGATCAAAAGTACTCCTTGTACACAATGTAACATCAGTAAGCTACATGGCTGAAGATTTAGTAAAATGATGAAGCAAATATTAGTATCGTAGCACATCTATTCAGGATGGAGAAGTGTTTTGCATCTGTTTGATTCAGCAACCCCGTGCACTTCTTAATGCTAAAAAATAACACGTGTTTTTCTTTCACTAGCCTGCAGTTGATGCAAAATGAGCGTTCCTGACTACATGCAGTGTGCTGAGGATCATCAGACCCTCCTGGTCGTGGTTCAGCCCATTGGCATTGTACCTGAGGAGAGCTTTTTCAGGATCTACAAGCGGATTTCAGCCGTGAGCCAGGTGAACGTGCGCGACTCGCAGCGAGTGCTCTACATCCGATACCGGCACCATTATCCCCCGGAGAACAACGAGTGGGGGGATTTCCAGACACACCGCAAAGTCGTGGGGCTGATCACCATCACGGAGTGTTCTTCTGCCAAGGAGTGGCCTCAGACTTTCGAAAAATTCCACCTGCAGAAGGAAATGTATGGCTCTACTCTCTACGATTCCCGGTTGTTTGTCTTCGGGCTTCAAGGAGAGATTGCAGAGCAGCCCCGCACGGATGTGGCGTTTTATCCCAGTTATGATGAGTGTGAAACTGTGGAGAAGAGGATAGAAGATTTTATCGAGTCCCTCTTCATAGTGCTGGAGTCAAAGAGGCTTGACAGAGCCACTGATAAGTCTGGAGACAAGATCCCCCTCCTCTGTGTTCCTTTTGAGAAGAAGGATTTTGTAGGTCTGGACACCGATAGTAGGTAAGCAGCTACTTTTGTCAGCTCGAAGGTCTTAAAAACACATCTGTGGCACTTGCCAGCCTTTAGGATAAGCCTATTAGAAAGGACAAGGTGATCCTTGTTCCAACAGAGGCTGTGCCCTGATCTTACTGTGTCTGCCTGCTGTAGTTTAAGAGAATTTGACCTGTAGTCTCAGCATATTTGACAGTCTGGGCTTGTTTACAAATATATACATTTAATTGATGAAGCTCATCAAATAGTAGGAAGAAGTCACAGGAGGAGTTTGACAGATTCTGCTGTAATGAGACTTTTGCTAAAAGCTTCCAATGTTTTATAGATGGACAGTATTAATAAAAAAATTAAGTTAGCATCAATGAAACTATTTTTATATCATCTTGAGTAGTATTTGACTAATTCTACTTATTTGTTTTCCCTCTAAGCCTCTGTCTACTTTTTCATTGCATGGGACAATGACTGTTTATTTTGATGATCAAGTCCAGCATCTTTCCCTTTCTTTGTTTTATGTAATTATTTGTTACTGCTTTTTACCTATCATGTTTTGCTCCCTGTTTGCTACAACTCTTTGGTTTTGTGTATAGTAGAGGTTTTTCCCCTCCTCCCCCATTTTTCCTTCCTCCTCATTTGCATACTCATCTGTCAGATTTGAGTGTTGCATAGTTCTTGTGCACGGGATAAGTAATTCTGGCTTGACAGCTACAGGCAGGTGCAAAATCTGTTTGACTCTGCTGTTTGCAGTCAAATCCAGGGGATGGAAGCAACCACCTTTTGTCCTGGCAAAGACAGAGGTGTGGAAGCCCTATCAAAACACAGGGTGTGTTTGGAAGTAGCAGTGTTCCTACCTGTGTTGTACTGTAGGGATGCCAGCAGAGGTTATTACTGTGTGGAAAAGCTCAGAGCTGTCCAGGCAGGGTTGTGAAGCTTTTAGATCACATTAATCAGCTCTGCCTAGCTAGTCCTGGCCTTTGAAATGGGAAGAAAGCATTCCAGGTTGCTAATTAGTTTGAAGCCTTTTGTTAAATTATCTGTGGTTGCTTGAAGGACCAGCAGTACTCCTGTGCCCTGCACCTCTTTTGTGAGCACTTGAACTGGCTCTGACTTGTTGGTCCTTGGTTTGTCCCTGCACTATTTTTCAATTATCAAAATAAATTACTATGTTGCTGCTTTTTGTACGTGTGTGGTAAAGTTGTGTACACTGGACAAGCCCTTTTAGAATCCTGTCTTTAATTACTCAGTTTGAATGAAATTTGGTTGAATGTAATCAAAATTTCCTCTTCTAATTAGATAGAAAATGACAATTGTTGGCCAAGAGTCTCGAAATCAGAATGAATTCTGCTGTTCAGTTGTGTCTTCTAAAAAATTCTACTTTGGAAGTCGATTTCTTAGATAAATGACATTTCTGAGCAGTGGCTGTGTTGTAGTTAGTTGGAAATAAATATTCTTTGTGAAGTTCTGAACTGGTGGGGAGCTCGAGTGACAGCCGAATGTGCCCACACATCTCCAAGCAGACACTTTCTGCTGTTGCAGTGAGGAGATCAAACAGATTCAGTGGGATGCTTCAGTTCTCTGCAGAATGGAAGGTGTGTGACCCTGCCTGTGTAGACACAGGGGTTTATCCAGAGTTAATCACTGGCTCAGCTCTGCACACAGCCTTGCTGGGAGGTTTGAATACCAAACAGGTTTTCAGTAAGTCTGGATCAATGGATGTACTTGAAATGTTTGCTGCACCAAACTGCTCAAAGAAAAGTTGCTAAATACTCTTAACTAGTATTTAGTATTTAGAGTATAGTGTTCAGTTCAATAGTAAGAAAGTTCTTCAGTTTTATTTTGCTGTGGAGCTAGTACTTCTGATTGTTTTAAAACTTATGATTTATACATTAAAATTAAGAAAGCTGAGTGAAAATACATTTTTAACTTCTCTGCACCTTTCTGGCACCTTTCAAGTAGCCTGATGCATCCCCTAGCTCTGTGTTGTAAACCAGGAACTCAGGTCCATGGAATAAGGTTGGATTCAGATCAGTGTATTAAACTAACTTACACTTTCAAGCCAAAGTCTTTCGATGTGAGCTGGTGATAATATTGCATTTTATTACTTGGGAGTTTTTTACTGCTTGGCTTGCAATCACGGGATTTTATTTTAGCACATTCCCTTCTGTAGTGACAGATTCACTAATTAAGGGAAAGCTCTGCATACCAGGGAGGTACAGGGCTAGGAAGGACCTTCTTCAACAGAGACCAGTTTCTATTTTTGCAAGACTGGATGTATAATTCTGTTCAGGGAGGGCTCAAGGTTGTTTGAGTGCAGGAAGTGGGTATGGGAAGATCTGGTAGGACAACTTTTGCTACTTCATTATCTTTGAGTCTGTCAGCATAGTAATTTTACAGAAAGAAAGAAAACCATGATATTGAGATATTGAAGCAAATGAAACAGCTTTTTCTAGAACATGTGGAAATTTACAAAGGGTTAAAGGCAAAGAAAGTACCTTGATCTTTTTCTATATGCTTTCTGTCAGTTTTCAGTTTTTTTATATGATATATCCCCACCTCTGAGTCAGTGTGCAACCAATTACTTAAAAAGCACAAATGTTCTATATTAAATAGATGGCAGAGAAGACACACTCTCTATGCTTGTAACAGAGAGTGTGTCTCTGTTGCTGTAATTGTGGATACCTACTTAGGATAAATTAGCATATCTTTTCCTATAACTTCTAAAATTGAAGTTTGATTTCAGTGTCTCAATTTCAAAAGTCTAATTAAATGTGTGATGCAGCTGTAACCTGGAGCTATTGGGATGATAGATTGAGGGAAAATATGTTAAGAATTGACATGGGACACAGTAATTCTGATCACGTGATTTAAGACTATTTAAAACTACTGAACATTGTTTGTATCTTAAAAGATACTCTTCTCCAAGTATTTTATTGTCAAATATTAAGGTTAACACTTATGTGATGATCAGGGCTATATATATAAACCTGATCTTCTCCCTCACCCAGTTAGAAGACTTTCATTAGCTTGGTTACATAATAATTGCAACATGATTGGCTTCTTTTAAGATGCAAAGTTCATAAATTAGGAAGATGAATTATTATGCTGTATTCAAATAAGTTAATTTTCAGTAAGCTAATTCTTGGAAAAAATGAGGGTGAGCTTTGTCTTTTGCAAGTTGCTTGTGTAATGAGCAGGACAGACACATGCCTGGAACTGGCTGAGATGACAGCATACACAAACTCACTGTATTTTGTGTGTAGAACAACTTTTTTTGGCTGTTAGAAAATTTCATGTATGAAAAATAGTGGGTTAAGTCCAAAAATGTTTTGAAGTAAGGTTGTCCTGTTAAACAGAAGTTGTAGGACTCAGAGGCTGACCTTGGTTTAATTCTTGGAGCATTCAGCCAAGAGGGGATTTTGGCAAATTGATTCATTTTTTCTTTCTATTTTTTCAGCTGTAAATTGGGTAAAAAATTTATGTGGTCACAGGGCTGTTGAGGATAATTGAAAAAGGTTCTGAAATCAGTTGCACTTGATAGTTGTTTGTAGAGGCTGGGAGATTGATGGAGAACAATGGAAACACATGTTCTCATAATGATAAAAATGTCCTACTAACTGAAAACTAGGAAACATGTGCCAGAAATACTGAAAATCCCATTTGTTTTAAGTTTTCAGCAACACAAAAATAAACATACTTCAGTATGATTGTAAATCTACTTGGATAAGCTCGTTTTAATGTTGTTTACATCAGTTTGTGTCTTAGGTGCTTTCTTTTTTAATACTGGCATCTATTTAATGCTGGGGAGTGATGAGAATGTAGGGCCCTGTTTATAGATGTGTCTTTCTCTACACGGTGTCATAGCTGGGATTTTTGCACTGATTTATCAAAGTTGATGATCTCAGTATCTGTATGTGGCTGTTAATTTTCTTTCTGTTCTCTGTCTTTCTAATTTCTGTTTTGTTCCTTTCTGTTTTTTTTCCCCCTTCTTCTCTCATACTGCCCTGTGAGTTTGTTGTTGGGTCTAAAAAGGTAGGCTGTGATCGTGTATCTTTGAAAATAGTTAGCTTTTTTCCCATGTCCTGCCTCTCCACTTCGCCTTCATTGCATATTTTAGTGTTGCTTTTTATCTTTATTTTTTCAGTACACACAAAAATAATTGCTGCCTGGAGCCTCACCACTGCAGTTGCCCCCTTTTGGTGCATTTGGCAATTATATTTGGTAGCAATGCTGAGTTTTTTTGTAGGACACACATAGTCTGCTTAGGTGGCTGCTGGCCTCTGGAATTTGCTTTATTTTTTAAACTCCAAAGCCATGAAGCTGTTGCTGCCTGTGTTTGGTTTCCAAATTCAAAAGTTCTGGCAGTCGATCCAACGCTGTAGCTGTGTCTCTTTAAGTCTGGAAAATGTTATGATTGGTGGTATCTATAGCTCTGCATGCTAACTGGAATTAGTAGAACTTGATGGAAATTTTCGTTGGAGCATTTTGCATGAATATACTTTTGGAAATTGATTTTGCATGTTTCTTGTTTGTAAATTTAGCCAAATTTTGAGGATCCAGAAATTCCGTCAAACCTGTTTCTGGATGGTTTGTAGTGAAAATAAATTCTGTCTTGAAATAGAACACTGTTACACTGAATTTTCCATAAAATTATCCTGGGATCCTAGAAAAGAGCTGGAGATGAAAGAATAAAGCACATATCCTATAGAGCAAATGAGGCAGAAATGGAAATTCAGTAGTTTTTTGTAGTTGCTGGAACAGATTTATTGTCCTCCACTTCAAAGTAGTAGCAGTGGTCACTGGTCATGATTGTGGTTATTCCTGTCAATATAAGAGTGTGTTTGGTAGAGAATTAACCCAACTAACTTTAGAAAGTAAGATTTTAAAGAAGTTCTGTAGTCAATGGAATTTTTCCCTGTGGTGAGGACCTTCAGAAGAGGAGTTTGGGTGACACCAAGGAGCATTCCATGGGTGGTCCTGCATGAGGTGGCCTTCCCTGGGGAAGGGGTTTGTAGGGGGAGACTTTGGGAGCTTCTTTGAAATTTAATGTTGTAAATGATCTAGAAGAAAAAAGAATAGGAACTGCTCTTGGCAGTAGAGTGCTACAAGGAACTGGCCTAGAAAAAGGTTGTCCTCTTATCCTAGAGGAAGTAGTTGTTAATTTACATGGGCTTCCTGTCCCCAAATAGATTAAGATGAAGCAGGAGAGAGCCAAAATATTTAAATAGTGTTTAAATAAAAAATAAATCAGACAGAAGAGATCTGTAAACGTCTCACTTTCAGGTTCTTCCTCTACAGCTGTGAAGCAAAACTAGCTCAATATTAAAATGAGTAATCGTCATTTTATGATGAGATATATATATATATGTGACTATATATGCATATAGGACTTTTTTTCCCATTAAATTTGCACCCCAGTATCCATCGAGGAAACAATGAGTCACTTGGACATGATTTTAAGGGCCTGATGTAGATACTGGATTTTTTAAAAAAGAGTCTTCCCAAATGTGAAGTAAATTAAGTTTTGCTCTCTGTGGAGAGTGGGTTTCGTTTCAATGAAGTCTTTGACGTTTCGTGTTTTTGGACATACTTGAAGGAATTTAGTTCATTGTACTTAATTGTGAGTGCCAAATTAAGACACAGTTTATACATTTTTTTGGTGCAAACTTACTCTATAATTAGTAAGAAAATATTTTCCAAGTGGTTGGCAATGACTTCCAAGGACTGTAGGAGATGGATCCTGTCTTGGCAATACCTTGAAGACCCTAAACATAGGTGGAATGAATTCAGTCTTTGAATAATTAATAGTAAATTTCTTCATCACCAGGAATAAATTATCTGTTTGTCTATAAATAAGGAGAGTTTCTCAAAGAACAGGGGTTTTTATGAGCAATGTTTATGGATGTCTGGGTGAATAAATGCCTTCAGACTTCACATCTACTGACATGTGCATAAATCAGCAGCAAAATTAGGTTAGGAAGAGCTGTTGGTGAGGCAGCGTGACCGAAACGATTCCAGTATCAGGTCCTGATTTAGGACTCAGGCATCATCCCCCTTTGACTCATATTTCTGAACTTCATCGTATGTTAGCTGGAAAATCTGGAAAAACACTTACAAACTACAGTTTTGAGAGAATAAGAAATTTAATTGTCCATAAACTTAGAGATTGCTTGAAAGTGTAGAGACAGGGAGGTGGAAGCAGTGGCATCTTTGAAAGGAATTATAGCTGTGTAAGGGAACAGTGATTCTCCAATTCCACTACTTATTGAAAAACAAAAATATTAAAGCAATATAACATTTATAATGTTATTTTCATTCTGGAGTGCAGAGATTAGGAAAATCTGATTTATGACCAATTTACACTCTCCTGTGCAGTGCTGATTCAAGATTGCAAAGGAACTTTTTAATGGAGTTATTTTTCTATAATTCAAAGCTCAGGCTGAAATCTTGGGAAGATTTTGGTGCCCCTCCCTAGTTCATATAGAGCAGTTTTAGTTTTCACTTTAAATTTTCTTGCATTTTTCTCCTTAAAAAGATATATTAAATATATACTTGTTGAAAAATAGAAGATAAATATTTCAATTTCTTGACACATCTGAAAGATAAAGAAACAACAGTTGTATTGAGCTTCATTAAATGGCAACACCTTCACATCAATTGTGAATATGGTGTGATAGATCAGAAAAGTGCAAACATTTATACAGGAATTATTTGTAACTTCTTAGATGGAGAGAAGCAGTAGGAAACATACTTCTTGTCTCCTTTTATTATTTCCATTTTTTTTGTAGACAATAACACTGGTTCTGATAACTTTTCTCTTTAGTTTTTATAAGGCTATTGTCTGTACTTTGTATATTTTCTCTTTTTAAAGAGAATCAGTTACTTTCTTTTCATCTCCTTTTTTCCAAACCAACTGCAAGGAATAAGACATTATTTGGTGCCTGAAAAGTTGCTTCTCTTTGGCCAAACTAATAGCCTTGATGGCAAATAAACCAGTAACATGAAATTGTTTGGATTGTTGCCATTTCTCCTGGCCTTTCTGCCTTAAAATCTCAGGGAAATAAATTAATATCCTTATTCCTACTCTTATGTTTCATATGTTCTGTGCCTCTTTTCCTTTTTTCATTTCTACATCACAGACTTTATGAAGACAGTCTGTTCAGATGCCTTGTGGAGATTATTTCAGTGACACTTCAGTTCATCTCTAGGGTCCTCTGGGAAGTTCTTTGCTGGAAAAAAAAAAAACCCTGCCCCAAACCCAGTTTCATTCCATAATCTTGGGGTTCTTATATTCAGGTCTCACTCTAGGGAATAAGAGTTCAGCATCTGGAGAGTGGGTGTTACCCTAGGGTTTTTTTGGGTTTCTTTTTTATTTAAAGTTGTTAAGTTCAAATAGTCTTGGTAACTTTTTAAAAGATCACAGAATGGTTTAGGCTGGAAGGGACCTCGAAGATCATCTCACTCCAACCCCTCTGCCATGGGCAGGGACCCCTTCCAGTTGAGCACCCATCCAACCTGGCCTTGAACACTTCCAGGGATGGGGCAGCCACAGCTTCTCTGGGCAACCTGTTCAACAACTATTCTGGTGATTTTCATTAAATTGAAAAAGTATCACTACATCTCCTAAAAGCAAAAAGTTTAGAACAATGTCAGTCCAAGATGGTTCTTCGTATTTTTAACAAATTCTTTGGACTTCATGTGTACAGTAAAGAATTACACCTACAGCATTTCTTTTCATTAAAATACCATTTTTGATAAACTTTTATTTTAGTTTAAACTATCCAAAGAAATAAGAGTCTATTTTTCCTTGGTGTGATGTGTGGAAAATAAACTTGCATACTTCTTTCTATGTACTTAGAAAAGACTATTGGAACAACAGGGCATACTATTGAAAGTAACACAGATAAATTAATAAAATATCTAAGTTGACATTTAAATTTCTCCCTCCTAAAACAGTTTTATAATTGTAGTGCAAGGACATTCTTGCCAGGGAATACTTCTGCAGGAGGGAGAACAGGAGAATTGTTCATAGACTTGGGAGAGCAGAGTTGTTTTGAACTGTCACTTAAACCTTGAGGCATTTTCCAAGTGCAGTGTGTCTTGCTTTGCATCTGTTACGTTTCTTTAGCTGAAACTTACTTAAAAACCAAATAAAGTAATAAGGTTAGTGCCTTTATCACAGATCCATGCCCAAGTTGCCTTTTCAGCTGTACCAAGGTGTCTGTTGAATACATTCAGTAGGCTTTGTTCATTTGGAAAGAACATCACCATTTATTTTAACATGTAAAAAAAAGAGTAGGAAGAGAAACCCTGTCAGCTGCTGCCTGAAGTGATGGTGCTTTTTCACTCATTATCCTTTTAAAAGAAGGGGCTGGGAGCAGGGGGAGGTTTGTGAGGTCTGGGGGGTCTGAGGAGGTTCTGGGCCCCCGACACCTTTGGGCTGTGTGTGGAGAGGGTTCCAGCAGAGGAGAGCAGAGGGCTGGAGCAGGATTTTGAAAAGGGCACCTTTAATATGCTCTGAGCCAAAACGTGAAGGATTCCATGGGAAACATCCGTGGAGTGCTGGGATTATTCAAGAACAGTTTCCCTAAGCACAAGAACAATCCGTTCCCTATTGAGGGAAAAGAAAAAGGCAGAACAAGAGACCACCCTGGCTTAACAGTGAGCTTTTGGGTGTACTGAAAAAGCAAAAAAGCAGCATATCAGCTCTGGAAAGGCAGCCAAATACTCACTGTAGTCTGCAGGAACCTTGCTTTGGAGCTTTTCAGGGGGTATGACTCTAGCAGTGTAAATGCTGCGTAGCCAAAATGTGATACATCGCTTTTTTCCAATATATCCTCAAATTGTTGGTCCTTTTGCATATTACATTAGTTAGCATTCATATTTGCTCAGAGACAGAGAGTACATTAATGCTGATCTGCTATCAAGGAGGAAAGCAAATTAACTTAGGTGTTTATCACCCCAAACAAGCATTCCCTGCCAGTAACTGAGGTGCACCTTTCACTTCGCAGACACTACAAGAAGCGCTGCCAGGGCCGGATGCGGAAGCACGTCGGGGACCTGTGTCTGCAGGCGGGAATGCTGCAGGATTCCTTGGTGCATTACCACATGGCAGTGGAACTGCTGCGCTCTGTCAACGACTTCCTGTGGCTTGGAGGTAGGGTTAGCTGGTGGTAGTTGATAAATCCAAGTAAATCAGACTATCCTCTATTATTTCCGTAAGCATCGGGAAAAGTAGGAATGATTTTGGTGACCAACGTCTGAATATTCAATGAAGTTGAAGCAAAAATTGGTTAGTAAGACATGAGAAACTGTTAAAGAAAACTTAAACAGGATAAATCGTATTACTGTAGTAAAGCATGTACTTAAAAATTATGTCTGATATTTTAATGATTCCTTGGAAAGTATTTGATTGTTTTTCACTGGGTTGTATAGATGTTTTAAAAATATTTCCTATGGGTGTCCACTGTGGACTGTTAGGAAAAGATTTTTGCCTTTCCATCTACTAAAACCACAAGTGTTAAACTTCCACTGGCATAACTTCTTTTCATATTAGGTCCTAGTATTTGCTTTTTTTTCCCCTGCCTTTTCTCCATCCTTTCATTTTCTTTTTTTTTCATACCTGCTTTTTGTTATTTATTGGCTACATAAATGATCTTTGAGCACAATTTCTGCTTCTCAATTTCATACCCTTTCAGGACAATCACTGTCTCCAGTTCTGCTTTTAGCTTTCTCATGCCACGTGGAAATCCATTTATCTTCCTAATGGCCCCGTAGGTTACATACTCTGAAAACCTTAACACCTTTTGACCTCCCACTTCTTTCCTTCTACAATTCCAAAAATTTAAATGGCTCAGGATTCCTCAAATTATATTTAGACACCTTGGGAGGACTCATCAAATTATTTGATGAGTCTGTACACATCCAGTTAAATCAGATTGTTCAGGGACCTGTCCAGTTGAGTTTCAGGTGTATTTAATGATGGAAGTTCTACAGTCTTTGAACAACCTCTTCTAACATTTTACTGGTTAGAATTTGAAGAAACCCAACAACAAAACATAAATTGGTTCTACCTTAAAGCACAACTTCCTGTGTCCACTTGTGTTGACTCTCATCCGATCTCTGCACCTTTGAGAATCACCTGCCTCCATCTCTTCTCTACATTCTCTGCCTTCCCACTGGGTGTTTTAAAGGCAGCAGGGACATCAATGCTCAGCCTCTTGTTGTTTTAAGTCAGGGTAAGCCCAGTTCTCTCTGCTTCTCATATGCCAGGAACTCCAGTCCCCTGACCCTTTTGATGGCCTTCCACCAGCCTTGCTTTGGGATGAGGCTCCTGTCAGGCCCTGTCTCCAGCCTGGCAAGTTCTCTCTGCATTGAAGGCCTGCCCTACTGTTGCCCTCAGTTTGGTATCACCCAGGAAGTTTCTGGGTGTGCTCTATGCAATCATCCAGGCAATTAATGAAGGCATGAGGGACACCAGTGGTCCCAGGCAGACATTTGGCTGATCACTGTCCTTTGAGTGTGGCTGTCCAGCCAATTTCCCACCTATGTTATAGGCCAGATATCCAAATCTTCCCAGTTTGGCTGCAAGCATTCTCTGGGAGAGCATGTCCAAAGATGTTTTGAAAGCCAAAATACACAACATCCACTGCTGTTCCTTTGTCCACTGAGCTTATCATCTCATCATAGGAGGCAGTGAGGTTGCCAAAGACTGACTTATCCTCAGTAAATCAATGTGTGCTGTTCCCAGACACCTTCTTTCACTCCGTGTGCTTCCAGAAGGATTTCTGTGTACCCTCTCCAGGGAGCTGATGTTGATCTGCCTGTACTGAAGGTACTTCCTTCTCGAAGAAGATGACATTTCCCTTTTTCCAGCCATTAGAAACCTCCCCCAATGAGCATGAACCTGTTGGGGGTGATGAGAGAGTGGTCTCACCTTGGTCAGCTCTCTTGGCATCTTACCTGGTTTTGTGGAATTGCATCCAGTTGGATTAAGAGCTTTTCATGTGAGGTTCCTCTACTGCGACAAGTTCTTATTCCTACAGATTCTTCTAGTATGGGGCAGTGGGAGTTCTGAGGGTGAACATAGAGGTGAAAAGCACATTGAGTATCTCAGAATTTTCTGTGGCCTTTGTCATTAGACCTCCAATTTCAGGCGTATTTTGTTTGTGCAAATGGACTTTATGACGTGATACTTCACTTCTTGCAAATGTCTCTACTAATCTGTTGGCTTTTCTTCTTTTTTCTGCAGCTGCCCTTGAGGGGTTGTGCTCAGCATCTGTCATCTATCACTACCCGGGTGGCACTGGGGGTAAAGTTGGACCTCGCAGGGCTCAAGGAGGTTCTCTTTCTGCTGAGGCAGGCAACAGGCACAGGCCAGGTAAGGATGGCATTTCAGTTTTATTCTGTTTGCCACCACTGAACATCTGAAAACTTCTCTCTACTTCCTAACTCTGTAAAATTATACAGATGACAGGATTAATCAGAGGAGGGAGGTTGGGGGAAGAATTGTTTGGGTTTTTTTTTTAAGATTTTTCCAATTACTTTTCTGTTCTGGTGTTAATGTCAACACATGTGCTTTGCATAGAATTGCAAAGCTTTTGATTTCTTCACCTGATTGTTAGTAGTGTCTGTGTTAGTTTGAATTTTGCTGGAGGAGATGCAGGCAGTTTTCATAAAATATGACGTGGCTGAGCTGCATGTAGTAAGAAAAATAAGTTGGGTACCTTTTATTCAGAGTTTTTTTGCTATTCTAAAGTCAACGTGTAATAAATAGATTTCATTAATGAAATTCCAGTAAACCAGTGTAATTTTTAATGTTAAGTATACTTTTTCTAAACTCTTGGATTGCAAAAGAGATGGCTGAGGAGAAATATGAGAGTTATCTGTAATACAGTGAACATTGTGGAAGAGGAGGGGTAGGGATCAAAGGTTAGTATTTCTTTCAAAAGAAGAACTGGAGGACATCAAACAGAGCTTAGTAGATGGAGAAGCAGATGAAAGGAGTTACTCTTTATCCAGCCTGTAGGTATGCCATGGAACTCCTGTCATTCAGAGTGGTGTGACAGAGGCAAGGCTGCTGCAGCTCCGTGCCCCCAGGTCCAGGCAGAGGGGAGGCTGAGCAGGCATTGCCAGCAGGTCTGGAGGGACACAGGGAACACACACAGCCTCAGTCTGTCCACTGGCCACTGGGCTGCACCAGTTGCTGGCACCTTGACCCACAAGGCTGAGCCCCAGAGCCCGTTCCAGTTGTTGGTTCTTAGGCCAACACACACACGTGCACTCTCCTCTGTTTTTCCATGCTTGTTCCCTAAACTGCCTCAGTCCTTCCTTTTCCTTGTCTTTGGCTCATCCCCTACACCCCAAAAGGAATCTTGTACAATCCCAAGATGTTCTTTCCCTATAATGAGCCCCATATCCCTGCAGGCAGTGACCCCCCAGTCTGTCTGTAAGAGGATCCAGAGAGCTGCTCGTGTAACTGAGCTGCTGGGCTTCACCCCCACACAGCTCTGGTGGCTCTGATTTGGTTATTGGGGTTCAGCTGATGGTCACTGATCCTCTCTGCTCCTTTGTGGTTGTGCAGATAAGCCTGTCACATAACCTGACACTTGTCACATGCTGTTAAGGCTCCTGAAAGTTTCTGTGGCTTCCAGGAGAGGCTGGGCTGGCGTAGGGAAATGAAAAGACATTGATTAATGTGAGCTCCAGGGCCTTTGGGCTAAGCCAGCACAGCTGCTGCCTTTGTGTGTACTCACCCAGACTGAAACATAGCTGGGTTTAAATGCTGGTGTTAAGTTCTCTTGTGTGCAATGTGGTCAGAATTAATTCCTTAATCTGAAAGTAGCAACCACCCATCTTATTCTTTTATAGGTCACAATCTAGTAAACACTTGCATTGTATTATCTTTTTTAAGAACTGTGTGTGTTGAAACCAGATAATTGACAGTAAAATTTTCAGGACAGAATACTAATTTTTCATACAATATCTAGTTATTAAAATCTGTGCATTTGGTCCTATGACCTATGAATTCATTTTACGTTGGCTGTTATAATTTCACCTGGTTAGTGACCTTTGTCTACTTTTCAGTGAATATTTATCAGGAGATGTTGCAATCTTACTTGTTTGTCATGGGTACTCCTTGTAACTACAGAAGGTAACAAATAAGTCACAACTATCAGAATTATTGAATATATTTGGCTGTATTATTGCTGGGTCTCTATTAAGGTTGAGACTTAAATTTCTCTGTTTCAAAGTCCTGTTTGCAAACTCGTTAGTTGTAGTTACATTTTAAAAAAAGTTTTAGTTTCATATGACAAGATTTTTCAAAGGACTTTTCTGTGAAGAAAAGCTGATCACAGGGGGTTTTTTGTCATCCTTTGCAGATGAAAATATTACTTTGTGGCCCATTAGATACTGTTCCCTAACTCTAGTTATGATCTCTATGATTTGAGGTCTCAGCTGCTGAGCTCTCTCTGGCCAAATAGCTGTTGCTGTGATGTCATTCTCCTACAAAGTTGTCTGAAAGTTTCTTTTCATTACCTTTTCTTGTCTCTGCAGTGCTTTTCATTTAAAATCTTTCCAAACTGTACCTTTGGTTATAATCTGTCCCACTGTAATTAATTTTGTGAGGACTGTTTAATCTGAAAGGAACAAATTCCACTATATCTTTCTGTGGGATAAAGCCAGAAAAAAAAAAGAATTTCCAAGTTCTGCACGAATCAAGAAATGCCACACTTGGAACTGACATTTGTGCCTAATTTTGAGTCATGTAGATGAGAGAGTTACCTTTCGTGCTTCCTCTTGTACCTGGAATTGCACCTCTTCTTGTGCCTGTACTTCAGGCTTCAAAGGATGAAGTTTCCTGCCCAGATCCAGACAAGAGAACCATCTTCCTCTGGAATCCATTGTGATTTCCATCATTTGGCATTTTTAGGCTACAGCACAGGACCTGGCTGCTCAACAACTGTCGTGTCTGCTTTATGTAGAAACAATTTTGGAAAGAGAAGCTCCAAAACACAAATGAGCTTCTGCTCTGTACCATGGCTGCCCATCCCTGGAAGTGCTTATGGCCAGATAGGATGGGGTTTTTGAGCAATCTGCTCTAGTGGAAGGTGCCCCTGCCCATGGACAGGGGGTTGGAACTTGATGGTCTTTAGGTCCCTTCCCAAACCTGATTCTGTGAAAAGGGAACTTTGACTTCTCAGGTATCTAAACCTTTTTGTTTGCATGGGGACAGATTTAGGCCATGTCCCCTTGGATTCCTGGATGTGTCTCTGCAGCCTTCAGTGTGAAGGAACATTCTGAGTTGCTCAGTTCCTCCTGACCAGGAAATCTGGCTGTGGTCTCTCAGTTATGGGACTTGTATGTCAAACAAGATGAGTCTGGTTTGCTTTATGCTTAGGTCACCGGCTGGTTTGGGTTTCTCCACTGGATTTTATTTGTTGGGAGTTTAAACCTCGTGATTTTGTCACCTGACCTTCCTTTTTCCCCAGGCAGAATTAGGACACCTGAGTGAAGTGTTGGCCTATCTTTGGGTCTAGATCTAAATCTCTGCTTCACTTGTCTGGAATCTGAGCAAATCAACTGAAGGGAGGGCCTGTCTTTCTGATAAAACAATTGGTTTTGACTGCTTAACCCTTGATATGAACAATATTATTGCCTTGTTTAATCAAAGGTTAGGGCAACGAGGTGTTAAATATCTGGTAATCCAACTCTGCAATACTCTTGGCAACTCTTACATGGATAGTTTGGGTTACTGGGTTGACATGACTCAATTATTCTGAAAATTTGAGGGAGTGAAATCAATAATAATTAAAAGGGATAAAATTACTTAAAAATGTTATTCTAGAGTATTGTGCAGATTAAATGAGCTCCCACAAGGAGATTTAAGGACTATAGGTCCTGGCATTAAAATATACTAAGTGGACTGTGATGGAAACTTGCCAACTAAAACAATAAAGATAAAGGAGAAAGGATATGGCTTTAAACTATACACTGAAAAATCTGAAATTCTTCTTAATGTGTCTTATAATTAATTGCAAGTTTATGGGACTTTTTACATTTATTTATTAACAAAATGAGATTTAACATATGGTGACTACTTGATTATAATTGGTAGTCCTTCAAAATAGCAGTGATGATCCTGATAAATCTGATGATTTTGTTCAAGCCTGATGTTATAAAACATTATAAGAACTTACTTTGCTGTCTCTATTTAAGGCTGAAAAAAAATCATTTTTGTTCCTCCTTTTAGGGGCACAGGAAGTTCTCATTGATCCAGGTACATTATTTTCCTGCATGTTTCCAAAGTATTTTCTTCTATTACTTGATGTGTTTTGCAATTGTATAGATAGTTATTGCCGCTTGCCAAAACTAGTAGTGATCCCTGATGCTTCAGATTTTGGCTATAAACTTGAGAAATTATAGAGACTGAAGGGTAACTGGCACAAAATAAATAGTGTAGTTCATGATTGTGTCTCCATAAATTCTAATCAACAGGATTTCTTTCCATGAGTAGTGAGGATTTTAAAATACTTTTGAAGTGACCAACCTGAATGGTCACATGTAGTCCTGTAGTGTCATGGTGTTCTCTCAGTCATCACGAACCAACATCTTTCACTTCCCTAAAAACACTGTTAATCTCCAGATGTGCTTGGTCTGATTCCTTAAGGTTAATAAACATATGAAAAAGGTTGCTGTAGCATTTAAGTATTTAAATAAACATTCTTTCCGCTCCCTCATTATATTCAGAAATATCTTTCACAAGTTTTTAACTGTCTATTGAGAGTTAGGGCCAGCTCTGAAACATTGAGATTTTTTAGCCATCTTAGCAGAGAAACCTCCTGGAGAAATAAATTACTGTATAATCCTAAATAAATTACACCATAATCCTACAGATTAGGTAACACATAAGGAGGTATCGAGCCTTGCCAAACCTTTGATGTGTTTTCACTTTTATTATGTTAACTCCTCAATAAAATCAAATTCTATAAATATATTTTTCATGTTCTTTCTAATACCCCAGATTTCCTTGGCATCTCTTTCACATTCTTATCCCTTACATAGACCCTTTCTGTCTCTTCCCTTTTTTATTATATAAGAAAACCAATTTCTTGCTGTTTTGTCTAAGCCTTTTTTTTCCCTAAGGTGTGCTTTAGAAGCACAGTTTTAAAGTAGAAGGGGGAATATTTCAAAGATTAAAACCGTGTATTCAGATATGGCCATAATACAATTTTAGCAATCTATTACTTATTCATAGTCTAAACACTCAGATAAGTACTAAAAATCATGAATATATTTGGTTTTTATTAAGTGAAAGATTATTTCCTTTCTAGGTAGGGCAAGTGTACTTTGTTTATTCTATGTCAAACCTACAACACACCATAGTTTGCTTTTTAGATATTTAGCATTTGCCAAGAATCACTGTGCTCATTTCTGACCCTGTTTTGTTCTAGGTGCTCTGACTTCCAACGGGATAAATGCAGATACCAGTGCTGAGATAGGACGTGCCAAGAACTGCCTGAGTCCTGAAGACATCATAGAAAAATATAAAGAAGCCATTTCTTATTATGGCAAGGTAATCCTGGTTATTTTTAAAAAAATTCACTGAAGTTCTTTTCAACAGTGAACTGCTGTGGCTTTGGTTTTGGAAGATCTTTTAAAGCATGACAGGGAAGTTTGTAAAACAGTTTCCAGCTCTTCTGGAGGAATTTTTAGGATTTTTTGCAAATGCTCAGAGCCTGATATAGTAAAGGAGCTTAATGTCTACATTCATAATAGGAAAGGAAAAAGAATAATTTTTTACTGTGAAAATAGAGGCTCAGTGTCCATATCAACAGTAAAGCTAAGTTTAATTGTATTGCAGTGGAGTTATTTAATCACTTTTTCATTTTAGGTATTTCTCTTGTTTGATAAAGTATCTTTAGACTAAGCTTGTAAATATTTATTACAGACATTTTCATGTCCATGTTGAAGGGAGACTCTCCAAATGAAACAAGTTCAGTTGTGTGCATGAGTTAATTTATGATCAGGAGCAATTAAAGGTGATAGTTCTGGGCATAGTGTCAGATAAATTTGAATCATTCAATAAAACAATAATTGTCAAGGATGCATTCAGCTTTTTAATGTTACCTTGAGGGTATGTTGCTCATCTAGAAAGAGTATCATGTCTCTAGAAATATAAAATTATTGGACTTTGTTGGGCTTAGGGCAGGATATTTATATTTTGATTATTTATAATATGCACTATGCTCTCAGCAAGTAATAACTGTGCTGCACTGCAGCTTCACTTGAAATAACAAAAAGCTTTGTGCCAGGACTGATTTATAACTCTTCAAGACAAGCACAGTTACCTTCTGTCTGTTCCAGACCTACAGACAAAGTAACTCTTTGCTCTAATGCTGAGGAAGCAGCACTTTCTACATATTTCTTGTCTTCTCACTGAGCTGAAGAAAGTTTTGTAGGACTTTCTAAAATAGATTCAATCTCCAGTGATTTGCCTTTGCCAATATAAATGCACGAGAGAGGAATATGTGACAGCTTTGCTGGCGTAACTCTTGCATTTTGTTATGGGCTTGCTTTCCCCCATTAGTTTTCAAATATAAATACCTGAAAAGAGCTTAACTTCAGCAGGAGGTGGGCCAAATCAAATACCCAGTATCAGTGTTGTTTGAGGAAATCACCAGATCTGATAGTCTGCCTAGAAAATTGGCTGTTTGTTATCTGAGCACAAACAGTTCACTGCACATCTGCATTGTCTCCTTAGCTTCCTTAAGCAAGCTAAATCACTAAACAGTCATTTACAGCAAAGGTTTTGCAAACAGATACTGGAACAGTCAGATTGCTTTCTAATTCTCTTGTCATCAGGACTATTGTTTTAACTAAAGAGAAAATGGATGCAGTAATAAAAATATTTGCACTGTGAAGGTAGAATTTCTTTGCAGGTGCAGCACCCACAACCAACCGTTTACATGAGGTTATCCCAAATGGTACCAATATTCCCAGCTTTTCTCCTCGTCTGAACTCTCAGACTGAAGCTGTGCTGTGTCTCAAAATAAGAGAAGCCAGTGAAGAGGCTGAAAATGGTTGTTTTGCATAACAATATTTTAGATGACACCTTAATTTTCACTTGGGCATATGTTGATAATTGAACAGTGTAGTCATTAGCATTAAGGAGTTGCTGGGTTTGGAGGATGTGACAGCTGATTTATGTGCTGAGCAGAAATGCTTATAAAATCTAACAGGTGCAATACTTCAATATTATTTTAATTTTCTCCCTCTCCCAAGTACAAGAACGCTGGTGTGATTGAACTGGAAGCTTGTGTGAAGGCAGTGAGAGTCCTGGCAATACAGAAGAGGAGCATGGAAGCCTCTGAGTTTCTGCAAAACGCAGTTTATATCAACCTTCGGCAGGTCGGTTGGAAAGTCCAGTTATTTTTCTCTTGTCATTCAGCAGAATTTACTGAAAGTTACTTAGATTCAGGAGACTCCAGTTTATTTTCTGTATCACTGCCTTCCTTCCGACGAGAGCTTGACTTCTGAGGATTTTCCCAGCTGTGAGTCTGGTTTGCAAGGTATTGACAGTTCATCTAAAAACATGAGGACTTAGTTTGAGATTAGAGACTCTCTTGCTTGTTCTCCCTTGTGAAGGTAAAAAAATCCCATTGTTGTTCTCTTGTGATGTTGTATTAGGGAAAAACAGCTGCCTGGGACTGATCTGTAGTGGATTTTTAAAATTTTCTTGATTGCATCTCATTCAGTGAAACTGAGCAAATTAGGAATAGCATGTTGCAGAATGAGCTGAAGGGTGTGATTAGTGTTCTTAATCAATTGAATTTTTGTTGTGTAGTGCAAAGTCTTAATTAAGCCAAATCAGAAAGGAATTCAGGGGGGAAATCAGTGTTTGGAACTGTGGGGAAAGTGCTCAGTATCACCACAAAACAACATTAACACTTGATCAGTGTCTCAAGCTTGGTTTCACTGATTGGTGGTTGAAAGAACTAATGAAAAGTTGTTAGGTTTCTTACCAGTTTTTGCTCATTACATCTTGCTAAAATGAGCAGTTTAAGTTCACACCATTGACCTTATTAAGCCCAGATGGGGACAGCAAATTTATGAGGGAGGTAGAATACTTTCTTTCATTTGCAGAGAATCCTTTCTCTGGAACCAGTTTTCTAACAAAGCATAAATGAGTCATTAATTAATTGATAAGCTGTCATAAAAATAATCAGTTTTGTTACAGAGTATCTTAATTGCCATAATCCTTGTAGTGCTAAGGGCCTTCTCTTTAATTCTGTAGCCTCTTTTTTTGCTGGCAGTTCTGCACCCTTTGTTGTTCACCCATCCTGTTCTGGTGCTGTTATTCTTGTTGCCTACCAACTCCAATATTGTTGTTGTTTCTTTTTCTGGAAGCAATTACTGCCATTGAGAGAATCCCTGTTCTCCCTGACACCACTGATACCGCAATTTTCACTTTTTATCAGAGGAAAAATGTAAGACGTAGTGTCTTGGTTTGAAAGACTGGTGTCTGTCAAGGAAGGTGGGAACCTCCTGTTGCCTTTTCTTGGTCTTAAAAATTAAGAGCCAGACACAGTTAAAGGAAGAACGGTTTTACCTCGGTATTTAATAAGGATCTTTATGGTGCACCACTTTGCCAAGGTGGAATTTGGACACGCACATTGGGTGTGTGGCCAAATGCACACACGATAGGTTGCGTGTAAAATTTTATAGATCTTGCAAATTAGCATATCTATCAAAGATTCCCCAGTGAGAGGCTTGAATGATTAGCGTGATATCCCCCCATCCCAAGGAATTCCCCCCTGGATGGGCCTAATCTTAGTTTACAGGATGTGTTCTAGAGAGGACTTTGGTTTCTCAGGATAGCATAGGGCTTTTTGGCCTTTAATTGCAAGGCCTCTAGGAGGTTTGGTCTCCTGGCTTAATGGAATGTTAGGACTATGCTAAGTTATCAGACTTAGGGAATTACAAGTATGCATGCTAAGAGCACTGAGGATACATAAAGCTATATAAAAGGTATTGTGAAAAATGAGGTTCACTCTCCTGTTAGGATTTAAAAGTTTAGTAAAGGACAATAGGGGACAAAGACAATAAAGCAAAAGTTACAGCACTGGGTGCTTGGCACTCAGCCAAGAGCACACCTGCCATTTTGGAGACACCCTTTACATACCTTTCCTATTGCATCAGTCTAATGCATATTCATAAACAATTATACATATTCAAACTTCCCCCAAACTAGTTTACATGTCCTAGGAACTGTTTAGCATGGCTCCTCCTTGGATCTGCGTTTTCAGAGCATGTGCCTTCTCTGGCTGTAGTTCTGGTCAGTTGTTCTTATCACCTCCGGTTTGGGTTTTGGTCGATGGTCTCTGCAGATGGAAGTTGCTGATAACTGGCATGTCAGTAGCAGGGGCCTCCATCATATGTTCATTGGATGTTATCCAACCAAGCAGACAGTTCAATTACCACAAGCATAACTATTAGTTATTTCATTACTATGTCTAGGTTTAGTTAATAAGAGAAGTAAAGGCATCAGTTATTGTTATAAAAACTATTTTTCTAGCAAAGCTACTTAAACATTATTCATATAGCAGCCATTTCAATATTTGCAAAAAGCCAATATTATAATATGTATTTGTAACAAGTATATAAAAGAAAAGGCAAAAAAGCATCATGGCATCACTCCCTTGAAATAGAAAATGTGACCCCCTTCCATCTGAATTACTGTATCTCTGAAATTATGGGTCTTTCAGGCAAAGATATGGGAAAAGGAATGACAGTGCTTTACTAGTGTGTGTATGTATGACAAGGCAAACAAACAACAGCAGTGGCAGCACCACCAGACAAACCCAGGAGCGCAGTGCCGGCCTCTCTGGGCTGTGGGCGCTTCCCCTGGGGTGCAGTTCCGCTCCCGGCCACCAGGGGCGCTGCTGGCTCCCGGCCGGGCGGGGTGGGTGTGGTGATTCCTCCGCGCCTGCAGGGGGCGCTGTGGCGGCAGCTCGGCCGGCTCTCCCTCACACGGGAATGGCGGGCGGGCTNCGGGAATGGCGGGCGGGCTGGGTGGGGAAAGGGGCTGCAGCAGGAACCTCAGAGTGGTGCAAGCAGACCCCGGAGTAACAAACAAAATGTAACAGAAAACTCCGCAGCCTTAGCAGGAGCCGGGTGGACAGAGGGTGCTGGGTTAGAGCGTAGCGGAAAAGCCCGAGGCAGCGGCAGAAAGCAGCGGGGCTTGGCAGTGACAGCCGCGCTTCTTGGTACACAACCAGGGAGATGCACCCTCCGGGAAGGGGGAGAGGGTCGGGATCCTGGGTGTTCCCGAGGCACCTGAATAGATGGTGAGGGTCCTTTCCAGTCAGACCGGGTGTTGATAACATCCCAGTACAACAGCTAAAGCTCTCATGGGCAGCAGGAGACAGAACCCTGCAGTGGTGGCGAATTCTTCCCACAGCAACCGCAGCCTGTCTCTCCTCTGATGCTGAGAGAGAGCGAGGAGCCGACCCCAGCCCCTCACCCCCTGGCCAAAATCTCGGGTATTTTTGCCCTTGCTAAGAGAAAACCCCCAGGTAAGAGAGGAGCCAGCTGCACCCATCTCCGCCTTGGCCAGTTCCTCTGTCTCCCTTAAGTGCTGGTCGTTACTGTCTTTTAGCAACAGATGGGACAAAATTCCATGAGGGAGAGAAGTGAAAGGAAAAATAATAACCCCCAACACCCAGTGAATGGCAAAGTACTTGTCACTTCAACAGCTGATAGATATTGCCTAATAATACACAAGCACAAACCTTGGCAACATGAAAAACATGCCCTGATCTAAGGTGCCAGTGAACTTGCAACCAGTACAGCCTAAACCAGTACAGACTGGGATCTCTGTGTGGCTGGGGAGCAACTTGGCATTATTATGTGAAATAAGAGTAGGATAATCTTTCCAGGGTTTTCCCCAGGGCTGGGAAATGCATTTTCTAAAAAGAGAGGTATGTCCAGGAATTGTGTTTACAGCTTTTTAAGATTTTCTGTATAAAGCATGGAAACAAATTATGGCTGTATTATAATTTGGACTAACTCAGAGGAGGAGTCATCCTGTGATAGCTGAGGGAATAAACTGTAGGACAGTGTTTTTCACTTGCAGGTAAATAAAACAGCAGCACAACCAATATTCTACAGCAGTAAAAACACCTCGCAGGTTAAAGTGTAAGACTCATAAACAGGAAAACTAGTTCCTATCCATAAATTCAATTTCATACTCAGTCTAGTCATATTATGTAATTGGTATTTTCTGATGAGCTGCAGGGTAATAAGACTTAACTTTGCATCCAGTTATGAGGAATAAATTGCAAAATATAATTACAGAGAAAGTGAGATTATAAAATTTTAATGTAGTAAGGAATAATTAAAAAACAAATAAAAGCTGCGTTCTTGAAAGCCTGTCCTAAAATAAGCCTGAGAAAAAACTGGCTCTATTACTTGCATAGTGACCTACAGGTGCAGTTGTAACTTGGTTTGGTAAAGCAGTTAAATAAAAATTAACCAGGTGGAAATGATGCTGTGCTTCAAGTGGTGGCTGTTTTGCAGCCACTTTACAGGCATTAAGCTTTTATAAATTTGTGAGGTTAGGAAAGATGTTGGTGAATGCTGCACCCATGGCCTGCAGAATGCCTGCTGCAGTCTTTCCACAATTAATTACTTGAAGTATCTGTGTGGTTTTTTTTTCCTTTTTTCTTCTTTTAAATTTGTGGATGTTTGTGCTCAGGGAAAATGCAATTTTTCTCTCTTTGTGGTGATGAACAAACAGTTTCCTGCAACTGAGGGAAATACTTGAATAACTTTGGGAACAACCATTAAGCAACAAGTTATATAACAGTGTTAAAAACCTGTATATGATGAAAAGGAAACTTTCTGGGAATCTGCTGCCTCTCTCATAGTTGTTCCAATTATCAGTGAGTGTTCCTGGCTACCAAAATAGCATGACCCTGTCTTTTCTCATCTTGAAGAATTTAGTTGCCATAGCTGTGTGAACGTTGTCAGAATTTGTATTTAAGGAATAGCTTTTGATAGGGCTTTTTAAAGCTTTTTTGCTTTCTTTCCTGACCATGTGCTTGTGCCTTTTGACTCTGCTGCCTTATTTTTTATTGTTCTAGCCTGTTAAAAATGGCATAAATGAGTAACTGCAGTGTGACACTGCATGTTCTTTCTGAGTGATTGCTTTTGGGAACTCTGATAAACTTCTTTAATTTTTTTCTGTATTTTCTTTTTGTGCCTTCTGTTCTTTCCAGCTGCATTGATTTCTGAAAGTTTTCACCTTGGTGCAATTGCCTTTTTTAACAGCTCTTGGTACAGGGCTTGGTCTTTTTCAGGGATGGGTGGTACTTTTGCATCTCTCACTGTCTTCTGTTGTCAGTTCTGAAGAAAATAGCAACTTCAGCTTCAAAATGTCTGAAACTTTCCAAAATGCTTTGCTACTCTGCGTGTCTCTTCATATCCTGAAGTACAAAGATTTGAACTGTCAGATAAGGTTCTGGTGTCCTCTGAAAACTCCTCTTTGATGTGTCTCATATCCCTATGCCCAAAATTAGAAGTGACTTTTGAGAACAGACTACTTTTTGTAATTATATCAGGATTTAAGTGGCTAAAAGACATTTTGAAGCTCTGCTTGCAAGACTTAATAATTTCTGTAAAAGCCAACCAGTGTGGTGAGCAGCTTCCCTTGACTGTCCAAGCCTTTAAGTGTCTGAATTTAAACACACTGATTGATACTTCCAGTTTTGAAGAATGAGTTGCTGTTTCTGTGCTTTAGGGCTATTTTTGGGTGAAGTTTGTCGCTTGAAACGCCTTTGCAAAACGTGTTGGCAGCTTTAGAGTAAAGTACGTTTCATTGCTTTTGATTGTGCCAGATCCTGTGCACTAGGTGTCAGCATTGGTCTGCACTTCTGGTTCCTGGGACATAGAGTAGGAATCATCCAGAGTTTCTGTGGCAGTTTCTTCTTGGCTGGCTGACTCCAAAGCAAGATTATCATTCAGGCCAGAGGCACAAAGAATTAAGTTGCCTGTGACTTATGCCAATACACTGATAAGCTAAAGAAGCACATGGTGGTAGTTCCTTATCAAGTTTGTTTCAACTTAAAGACTAACAGAGCTTTAACTAAATTCCACCTCACTTGTTAGCAGTGTGGGTATGTATCATGGAATTATTTAGGTTGGAATAGGCAAACCATAAACTCAGCATTGCCAAGCCCAACACTAAACCATGTCCCCAAGTGCCACATCTACACGGCTTTTAAAGCCCTTCAGGGATGGTGACTCCAACCACGTCCCTGGGCAGCCTGTAACAATAATTGACTCAGTGAAGAAACCTGGGTCTGTATCTTTCTATGACATTTTGCTGCTTTAACATTATTTTTTACGTTGTTGGGAGAAGCTCCCATTGAACTCGCTGCTGCCCTCCAAAACTTCCTCCATGCAAAGCAGTGGTGAGGCCCTGGCACAGGTTTGTCAGAGGAGCTGTGGATGCCCCATCCCTGGGAGTGTCAAGGCCAGGTTGGACAGGGCTTGGAACAACCTGGTCTAGAAAAAGATGTTCCTGCCCATGGCAGGAGGGTGGAACAAGATGATATCCAAACCATGTTATGATTCTGTGATTCAATCTCACAGTGTATAAATCACAGTACAGTTTTGTGGAATGAAAATTTTGTGGTTTACAAGATTAGAAACATAAAAATCGAGACAGTAGCTTCTTGCTTTCATAGCCTGAGATTTCAAGATTGGATTTCCTCTTAGAGGGATGAAAATCTTAGTGAAACAATAAATCTTGGAAGTGGTGTATTTGTGCACTCCTTTCATTCACATGAATGTCATGTTAAGTATCTTCCATTCAGTGTGGAGCTGTTTAGCTGTTACTGTTTTGACTGTTTACTTGTTAGTACCACTGACAAATAAAGTTGAAGCCGCAGAGCTCCATCTTTGCAGATTTTGTTAACAGTTGAACCAAGCTTAAGTTTTCCTGGCTGCAGAAGCTGTCACGCCTGGCTGTGTGCAAATCCCTGGCCTTCTGCAGCGCCAACGTCTGCGTTTTCCCTCCTGTTTGTTTTTTAAAACTCAGCGCTTTAAATCTTTGATAAAAACCACTCCTCTCCTCTTTCCCCTTCGCACTCCAGCTCTCAGAAGAGGAGAAGATCCAGCGTTACAGCATCCTGTCGGAGCTCTACGAGCGCATCGGTTTCCACCGCAAGTCGGCGTTTTTCAAGCGCATCGCGGCCATGCAGTGCGCGGCCCCCAGCATCCCTGAGCCCGGCTGGAGGGCCTGCTACAAACTGCTGCTGGAGACTCTGCCTGGCTACAGCCTCTCCCTGGACCCTCAGGACTTCAGCAAAGGTCAGCGTGGATTGCCACAAGTGGGCACTTAGCTGGCTTTCCATAATAATTTCCTGGAGAGATTTCGAACTGAACCTAAATTATTTACTAATCGGAAACTAATTGCAGCGGATAAAGCAGTTGTTTAACACTCTGCCTTCAGTTTTTCTTAGTGTTGTTCCAATAATTTCAAATTTTTGAGAGCCACTGCTGAACCTGTTGCAGCCGCTCCCTGTTTGCAGGAAGTAATTGTTTTATTTATAAAAACTTCTTTTCTAATGTTTTTCAAAAGTGTCGTTGTTTTGATAATATGCTTCTCAGTACATGAAAAGGTCATATATTATTTAAGAATTTTTTTTCACTTAAATTGCCTTCAGCTGTTGCATCAGAAATTGTATTTCTTTTTGTTTTGTAGTGGTTTGATCTTATAACGAAAAATTAAAAGGCTTTTTACATATTTTTGTATGTAGACACACACGTACATACATATAATGTTATTAACAGGGTCAAGTATGTCACATTTTCCCACAAATTAGATCAGAGACAGCTAAAATGCTGCTTGGCATCTCCTTTTGAATAAACCTTTCCAAAACTTTGTGTTGTGTTCTATAGCAACAGTTTTTAGGACCATTCCTAAATGTTGTAACTGCAGGAGAGGAGCAGGAAGTGATGGGCTGAGCTTTATTTGTGGATGGTTAGTGTTGGGGTTTTTTTTATCTGTTGTGATTTAGCAGTCAAATTATATGTGAGAGGAGGTAGAAAATGCCAAGTGGACTGGGTGGAAAGATGCAAAGAATCTAATCTAGGAAGAGGGAATGTGCTGGGAAAAATATGCTGTGGCCTGGGATGGGACTGTATTGGGAGAAGAGGTTGTAGAAGTTCTGTAAGAAATGATGATTAAAAAGGCAAAAAATGACATAATTGGTATTTATCTTTCATTTTAACCTTACCTTCATGTTGCACTGAAATGCTTTGTCTGATTTTCACCCTCAAAATGGCTCTTTTAGAGACATATGGAAAGATCACTGTAAACTCCAAGATAGAAATGACATTTCACACATGAAAAATAATGAGACTCTCAAAATACAAACTCTCAAGGTTTGGTTGCAGTAAATATTCCTAAAACAGTTTGCCAAATGCTGATGGGTGATATTAGAAGGAAGGCTGTTGAAGTTTATGAAGTATTGCACATCTTGAAATATCTGTTATTTAAAAATTATTGCTCTTGCTTACTACTAAAAGCAGGTTAAGCGTCATGAAGAGTGCTGCATATTATGGTTCTGAAAGGAACGTTATGTTATGATCATCTATTTATTCTTTCCACAGATACTCTGCAAATACGAAGTAATTCAAAGTCTGAAACTTAGTTTTAAAGACTGAAAATCGGGATATGTGCCTTGTGTTCTAAAGTTTTATTGCTTTTATTGGCCAGGAAAGCATTTAGAGAAAATATCTCTTGCTTGATCTTTAAAGAGAGTTAATAATTACAAGGTTGTTGTTTTGTTTTTTTTTTAAACAAGGGCATTAACAGGACAAGGGGGAATGGTTTCAAACTGACAGAGACTAGATTTAGATTGGATATTGGGAAGAAATTCTTTACTGTGAGGGTGGTGAGGCCCTGGCACAGGTTTCCCAGAGAAGCTGTGGCTGCCCCATCCCTGGAAGTGTCCGAGGCCAGGTTGGACGGGGCTTGGAGCAACCTGGGATAGTGGAAGGTGTCCCTGCCCATGGCAGGAGGCTGGAATGAGATGATCTTTAAGGTCCCTTCCAATCCAAACCATTCTTGATTCTATGACTTCAATTTCTGTATGAAATCTCACGTGAATTTATCCAGAGAATTTAAAAAAAATGTAGAACATTAAAGGTTTCCTGTATCATTTTGGTTTTGCTTCATGGGAAGTGTTAACTTTGTCTTCTGAATTTTAATGATACATTTATTAGTTGATAGACAAGCATATAAAACCAAACTTGATTTCATGTTTAGATATTCAAGCAAACACAACAATCCTAATTTTTGTGTTGAGTGCAGGATTTGGATTTTGTAACAACCATTGGGTGATTGGTATAAGTGCCATAAAATTACTGCTTAGCATATGAAGAAAACCAATATCAGTGGGTTTGTAATGACTTCCAGCTTTAAAATAAATTAAATACCTGCTTTCTTTGCAGGAACTCACAGGGGATGGGCTGCAGTGCAGATGCGTTTGCTCCATGAACTCGTCTATGCTTCCAGGAGAATGGGCAATCCTGCCCTGTGTGTCAGGCATCTCTCCTTCCTGCTCCAGACCATGCTGGATTTCCTTTCTGACCAAGGTAGGACTTTTTAAAGAAGCAGATATTTGCAGTTTCGATTGACCCACAGTAAAATAATGTGACTCTGTTTTAAAATACAATTAATTTCGGAAGGAATGGATAGCCCGGAAGTTGGGGAATTCTGTGTATGCTTGAGGTGGGTTGCTGATGGTAATCAGTTGACAGAGTTGAAATTAGGTGATCTTTAAGGTCCTTTCCAACCCAAACCATTCTGTGTTTCTAACTTGTGGAGAATCAACATGATGGACCTGAGTTAAACAGTGTTTAATTGGCACGGTGGCCTTAAGTTTGTCTACATTTCTCTTTTTATTTTGTTTTTACTATTATTTATTAAAAATTAATTTATTTATTATTATTTAATCATTTATTATTATGTAATTATTATGTAATTATTAATTATTTATTTATTGAAATACTATTTATTCAGCAATAAATTTTAGCGGGATTTAATACATTTGTCAGAGGTTGACAATGCAGTGAATGTGTCTGTGCATGATTTTCAGCAATGGGAATGATGTGTGTGAGGACCTTTCTGATGCCTTAGGTTTTAACT
>VZRO01005131.1:138944-155936 GCA_013397915.1 Daphoenositta chrysoptera | reverse complement strand
ATCATAAATTCACTCCAAGACAACAGAGCATATCTTACCCATCGTCCAAACACAGTCTTCTTCCACAGGGCTGAGAAAGAAGGTCAACAGTCTAGCTTTTAAAAATATTTTCCATTTTACTACTCTGCATAAAAATATTTGGAACCTCAGCCTCCTGTGTTCACCCTTTCACAAACCTTAAAAAGGAGAGATTCATTAACTTACCAAAATATTTTTTTTTTATGTCTGAACTTTGCATTCTCAGCTTTAAATGGAGCTGAGAAGTATCTAGGACTCCAGAAGTCAGGGCTATACATTTTCCTTCACTCTATTTTATTCACAGGAAACTGTGCAATATCCCCTGAAGTAGGGGTTGATAGATAGCTGAAAACACAGAGGTCATTTAAGCAGAGAACTGCCACTAACTTGTTTTTACTTCTTACTCCCTTGTTCCTGTTTTCACTGACTTTCTTCCATACCATTTCAAGAGAATAAAGTCCACAGTTTTATTTGTACAGTCCAGCCTACAAATATGAGTCCTTTAACATACAGTGTGTTCAGAATAAAAACATTAATTTCTGTCAGACAACATTTTAAATCAGTTGGTTTTTTTAGGAATAATTCCTCAACATACAGCATAAACACGATCAAATAATATACAACGGAGTATTAAGTTTATGGTCTTCCAAGTCTGAAAGAAACTTAAAAAACCTTCTTATAGTAGCATAACTAAATATCTTTGTATTCTTCAGACACAATTTTTATGGAAACCTTCCAGTGATGATGAGAACAGCTGTTTCCATTTAATACAAAACACACTGGCAGGCCTTTCCTTTAATGTAATGATTCCTGTGATTTAATTGAGATAGTTTCTTTCTGACTGCATCAGAACTCCAAAAGTAGTGTGAGTGTGCTCAGTTACATGCCTTCAATGACAAACCAAACTAAGCACTATTTTTGATTCTTTTACCTGTGTATAAAATGATACAAATGAAGAATACCATAGGTTCAAATGGAAAAACTTGTTTTCAAATGACTGGCTGTTTTCTGTCCTTTCATGAGATTTTAATACTCTTAAGATCAAAAAAAAAAAAAAAAAGTTTATGATTTTTCCCTTGTCTCATTCTTTTTTTTTACAGAGCCATAGATGAAAATATTTTTTTAACCCTTTTTTGGCATTTGACTCTTTCAGCTCTGGGAGAGTGATCACTGGGCTATGCCAGAGAGGTTTTGTTTCTTTCAGTGTTTTCTCTAGCTGAGAAAATATTTATCTTTCTATTGGGACAGGGACACTTAAAGGGAAACTGGAAACACAATCTGCCATGAACCCACAGAAAGTTACTGTCTGAGGTTTCCTTAAGCCTTTTTAAAGCAGCAAATATATATATTCATAAAATGGATACTAAATACATAAAGGCATTGCCTTTTTGCTTATATAAATTACTCCACTTTGGAATAGTTAAACTGATCCTAATGTCACCACCTTTTGGGAAGAAAATACAAAACCAAACCATGCCAAAGGAAACCGAAATAGAAAATCACCATTTCCTGTCCTTGGAAAATAATTATGAGAAGGTATCTACATTAACAAAAGTAATTCAGGTTAAAGCACCTTGGAGATTCTTTGCCCTCAAAGAACATGGCAAACATGATATTTCATGGTGGCCTTAACAAAGCAGTAGGAATAGTGGAAAAATTTCCAAATCCTCTCCAAACTTCTGCTTAAGTAGGAACAATTGACTCAGAACTCTGCTTCTGTTGTATTTGTGATTGCCCAATTAATAAAATTTTCTTTCAAACCTTTTTCAATAAAGAATATAGATCAGCAATTAAGTTGCCTTGAAGCTGAGGCAATTCTAAACCCTTTGGAGCCCATGAAACATGCAGTCATCAAAATTAAAGGCAATTCTCTAGCAAATTAAAGACTATCAAAAAATACCACATATCTTACCTATTTGTGTAGAGAATGCTACTAGCTTTTTAAACTGTTCTTCCTGTCAGTAAAGTCTATGAAATTGACAACATCACTTATGATCACTTTTTCATTTAATGTTACTTTTCTGGTTTGGAGTTTTTAAGCTTTGGACTAAGAACAAGTAAAAAGTGTAATGAAGAGGGGTTCTTTAGTTGTGACAGGATGCTTAGAGAAGTATAAGTCCTCTCTGGAACTGTAATTTGTTGTAATTTGGAACCAGACAATTCACAAATGGGTTAATGTAGATACTGAAGACTGCTTTCTTCTAAATGAACTCAAGCAAATTATAAGATTACCATTCATAATTTTTAATTTAATTTTCAATCATAAAAACTCTCTTCATTCTAAAATCTTTTCTCAAAGTGGTGAGATTTGTTTGAATGGCTTGTTGCCTTTGCATATTTGCTATAATACTCTTGTGAACAACATAAAAAAGGAGCAAAGTAATCAAGGAATTAAAAAAAAACCCTGAAAGGCTTTTTTTTTTTTTTTTTTTTTTTTTTTTTTTTTAAAAAATTTTTTTTCCTTTTTTTTTGTTTTTTAATAGAATTTATTTCCTTTTTTTTCAGGATTCTGTTTTTCATAGTGGAGGTGTTTTCATTGTTGAGTAGATGCTAAATGCAAGCCTTAATACTAAGGAGAAGAGCTAGATCTAGTGCTTACCTTCTGTCAGAGACACTCACTGCTGGTGACAAGACTTGTTTAAAATTTACTCTTTAGTTTAAATCCATTTGAGTGTTTAGAGATATTGGTTGTCACAGCAGTCTGCAGGATGAATCTGAGATTAAAAAAAAAGAAATCCCAAAACTACAAAACCAAAAAACTCAACAAACATAAGGAAAGCAGTATATGGCACCTGCCAGATTTTCTTCTGATTTTTGGGGTGTACTTCTCATATACTTAAATCTGATAACTACTGGATAGTTCTCTTGTGCTGTTTTCCCTTTGGTGGCATGCCTACAGCAGAGTGTTTTGTTTAAAATCCAATTATCCAGTTTTGATCTCTTTTCTGAGATTTGTGAATGTCACTGCAGTCTGAAACCATCAAACTGCAAGCTTTGGAACTGAAGTAAAAGGAAACATGAAAGCCCTCTATTAGGATGACTAATATTCCAGATGAAGCTAATTACTATGATAACCTATGCACGTAACAGAATTGTAAAATTAGTGAGATCAACCCTGCAATACCATTAACTATATTATAACTCTTCACATGATTTTCTCCCCGCACTAATGAAAGGTCTTAGAAATGCGGGATTTCAATTTGCGTTATCATCTGGTGGAGCTCATCAGCACCACACGCTACAGTGAATATTGTGGTTTTCACAGCAGGGCCTTTTTTATCTTTGCAAATTTGTAAATTAAAATAATTTCACCTGGGGAAATCCTGCACCAGAGGAATGTTGGCGACCTTGACAACACTTTTCCATTTCTTCTTTTTATTCTCCTGTTTTTCCCTACCAAATCATGATGGCAAAATAAATGATAGAATGTCTTGTGGTATACATCACATTTATTACACACATTTCTGTGCTCTGTGTTCCTCTAAGTTTGCATAGTCAGATTTAAATGCTATCCTGATGTGGAAACCTTCTTTCAGAAGAAGAGTAAACAAAGGAAAGAGAGGGTAATGGAAGAATCATATGCAATGTGTTCCACTGAGGCAGAGAGAAAATGGGGGAAAATCGTGGGGACATCTAGTACCAGTAACAGCTAGTAAGTAATTTTTTTGCAGTGCCTATGCTTAGTATTGAGCAAATATGCCAGCACTGTATCTGTTTGTTTATCCTCTTATGTTCTCTGGTATCTTGATTTATCAGAACTTAAGCAGCTTCAGTCGTCTTCTTCTTCCTTCTTCCTCATGCTATCTAAGTTAAAATCTTCATATTTTCAGTGAGAAGCTTTTCAAACAATGAAAAGTGGTATTGGAAAATTTTAATGTTAACATAACCCCCTGTTTTTCCATTCAACCTCTAACAGTAACTGGTCTAAATAGTGTCTAATGGACAGAAGAGCATCTTTTACAAAAGAATCATAGAATGGTTTAGGTTGAAAGGGAACTTAAAGATCATCTAGTTCCCACCCCCTGCCTGGAGCAGACATCTTTCACTAGACCATTAAAAAATTATTACCTTCAGGATAACCATATATGAGATAACAGTTTTCCAGCTGTATTTTTGAACAGTCTCTTCTATTGTAGTTCCTTGGCTTACTCAAATTCTGTACCCCAAAAATATGTAAGTCAGCAATAGGAATAGTTGCCACAATATCTCATCTTTGTTTCCGAGTGAAGGTTGTTAAGACTAAGGAAAAATGCCTTTGAACCTTTGTAAACTGTTTGTACTTACAGGATTATCAGTGTAAGTGTGGTACTTGCCACTGTGCTTTCACCAGAGGCTTGAATCCCTGAGCTTACTCTCTCCTTCACTCTCACTAAAGGAAATGACAAAACTGTAGAAGACTGGAGCAAGATTCAAATGATTGAGGGATGCAGAAGGCAAGTAATATCTTTGCTATTTACAACTGCAATGTCTTATGAAAAAATTGGTCACAGTACAGTTCTCTATGGCAAAAAGCCAGGTCTTTAAAAAATGTTACCTTGCATTTGTTTATTTCAGGGAGACAAATTAGTGTCTAATCAGGATCTTCATGTGCAATACTCTAAAACTGATGGGTAAAATTATTATAATCACAATGTCTAAGGTGAATTTAATTTAATTTAACTTAACAAAACACTCAGTATATAGCCTGGGGACAGTTAGAGGGGCATATTAGTGCTTTCTGATAAGAAAAAAAAATTAGTTTTGATGGCAGAAGAAGCTGACACAGCAACTAGAAGCATCTGTGCATATGGTCAAAGGCCAGGAACCCACAGTGCTCCTTACCCTGATGGCACTGCGGAAAAGGCTGGGTGCAGCCAGCATGGATAATGTGTACTCCAAAGGCTTGAGTGGCACAAGGCCCAGTAACAGTCATGAGCAACCAAAATCCAGAAACTGGAAGCAAGTCTGAGGGATACTTTGTCCTTAATTCCTCACACCTTTGTGCTTTTCCTTTGTTTTCTTGCAACTATCAGAGTTCAAGACAAAATGTCAGCCTCAGCTTTTGACTACAATCTGAAAATTGAAAATAAGAAGCAATGTGACATTTTAGCTCTGAGACCTTTATTTTCTGGCTAGGGGAAAAATAGACCTGGCTGAATTTAAGCTTGTTCTCATCATTCTGAAGCCAGGGGAAAGTCACAATGCCAAAATATCATCTGAGAACTTTTAATTTTTTGTCCCCCATTGTACTTCTAGGGCTTATGATATTGTTCTTGGGCTTAAAAGGGGCAGAAGTCAGGGTTGCTCTTGATTAGTCCTTCCCCTCAGGAAAATGCAGTGCCTGTTCCTCCTGGTTCGTGGGAATACTACAGAGCACGACTTTCAGTGAATGTGACAGTGATTTTGGTCCACAAACAACAGATGCAGATTTGTACAGAGATACCTAACAAGCAAAGACACCATGCAACTTCCTCATTACACTCCCTCAGAGCCTCTAACTCTGTCCCTGTGATTCTCTGCAGCACTGGGTCTCACCACCCTAGGCTGCTAGGACAGACTGACTGACAGTGTATCATCATGGTGGTCCATTGCCAGTGCTTGCACTAGAGGCTCAAGCAACGTCAGAAACTTGCTTTTGCTTGCAGCCAAAGCCAGTAAGGACATTGACTTCTTATTGACTAAATGTTGTGTTCACAATTTTCGGTAGCTTTCTGCTTAGAGGTACTTTACTTATCTTTGTATCTAGATGTTGATCCAACCTTAAATCTTTGCATAAGCCTGTGCTTCTTCCACCTCTCTCATTTCTTTTCCTCATAATTTTATTTTAGGATGATAATGAAATGGTACTCCAGTATTTCATCCTTGAAAAGGCTTCTTCCTTTTGCACTACAAACGCTTGGTCTCATAATTCTGAAGAATGGGGAATTTCCAGGCACTTTAGATCACAGGGTCTGGTCTTTTATTCACTGTTCAACCTGCAGCCCATGGTAGGACAGGCCATGAAACATCGGAAAAATATGTTCCAATAATTTTCCCCTCTGCTTTAGATTCACTTCCCATTTTGAATAACGCTTGGCAGATGCAGAAAAAGACAAGCACCGCTTACAAACCTGCTGTTATATTTGTGTACATCTTCAACTCTATAGACACTTTAAGTCATATTCCTGGTCAAGAAGGGCCTTGGGATGCTTTATTCTTTTGTAGTTCCAGGTTATAGATCCTTGATATCAATAAGTAAATAGAAGAAATAATGTAGCTGGTGAATTTCTGCACTGATTTTAACGGTACTTTAGGAATAATTTCCTAAAGCAGTAGAGCTGATTCCTGAGGACTGCTGAGTACTCTTAAGGCTGACCAAAGATTTAAACAGCAGGAAGGATATTTCAAATTAGAAAAGAGAAGCACTGGCAGAGCTCCATGTACCATATGTTAGGCTCTGACCGTGGTTCCTCATTTTTTTTCTGAGTAGAGAAAAGTAAAAAATATTAATAAGGGAGGGAAGGATTATTCAGGAAGTCATTAGTTAGTAGGGAGAGTGGGTGCAAATTTTAGGATTCACTGCTTTGCATGGAGAAACAATAATCTTAGTAAAACCTTCTATTTATATGAATTCCTAATTGAACCACTTTCCCTTGGATATATTTTTGTTCAAAAGTATTTGATGAAACTTTTAGGCAAATTTAAAAAGCAGTAGATGTGTATGAAGAGCTCTCTGTGAAACTGATCCTTCAAAATACAAAGAAATTGAACATGTAAGTCACAAAATACCCATTTTGTCCTGTCAAAGAGGATAACAGCATTTCTAATGGGAAGATACTTTGCATTTAATTCTCTCTATACTTGTACTTATAACTAGATAACTTTTTATAAACAGTGACAAGAATGCAGGTCATTGAATAGTGGAAGTAAATGTGGCAGAATGTGATGCATCCAACAAAGAGGAACCCTGAAATTTTTCAGGTAATTATTTTTAGAATATAATTTTGTAGTATTCCTACAGATATATTTCGTAAAAACAATTACTTTTTAAATAAAACTGATCAGTCAAAATATTTTTTTCCCATATATATATGTATAGGTCCCTTAGGTTTCCTAACATACTGGTAGGTATTTTCCCTGGGTATCTGGGGATATTGTTTATTTATTGTTTTCTGAAATCATGATCATCCCCACAGGGAAAAGAGGCCTGCACCTGCCAGGCAGGCTTACAGTCTGCTTACTTTGTAACAGCTGGATACTGTGATTGTTCTAAACCCATCGTTTATTTTGCATAATTGTTGACCTTTCTGCCTGTATTGTCAGGTGAGGAATTCAGACCATTTACAGTACTGCAGTAGAATAGGTGTTTCTGTCTAATAGAAATCAGGAGGTTTGGTAGTTTTCTTTTAAATCATTGTATTCAGATGTTTGAATACCCTAAATACTGTCTTTTTCCAGCTTCAATTAAACTGTTCAAATATGTGATTTTAAAGATCAGCTAACCAAATAAGTGTTCACACAGCTGTGTGATATTGCAGTTCTTTAATATTAAGCAAATTGGGACATACATCAAAACATTTAATTTAAGTATATCATTAGTATTTGCTAGGATCTGAAAAAAGCAGCAGTTACTTTATCTTGCTGAAAGAGTAGTGGCTTATTAATATAAAACTATGTTAATAGTTCAGTTGCTTGAGTAATAAAGGAATTTACTTGAGCATAATTTTTGTGGTAAATAAGGTTAAGTAATAACAAAATTATTTACCGAAATTTGTTCTCTTATTGATGGAGTTAGTATTTTGAAGAAAAAATACCCAAATTAATAAAGAAAACTATGTGATAAAATAAATTTCAAATGCTAGTTTGCTCAGTTTACTACAGGCAAAACAGTTTTCTGACTAAAGATTGTGCCTAGTATAAGCACTGTTATAAAACAGACAGTAACCATTACTATTAATGAGAATAAAATAACTTATTCCATCCTTTGGCCTTTTTTTGAGTGAAAAACAACTTTAATCTCTTTCCCTGCTATGGTCAGGAAATTTCTAGGTAGCCTAATACTTTTTGATATGAAAGTTATAGTGATCTTGGGCTCTTAATAATTTGTTTATATCTTTTCTGTACCTAAAACATTTTTACTTCAAGCAATTTCAGAGGCAGCTCCTGGCTTTAGGATAAGAAGTGATAAGAAGGTCTCCAGGTAGTGAATGCAGCCTGCCTTAACTTCTGACACTGAAGACCTAGGTGTAAATCTTCTCAGAGGCCAGCTGAAATAATTTCCCCAGAACAGTGCTCCAGAGGCAGCCTCATTCGGATTCCCTTGAAAGAGATTTCATTTCATTAAACTCTAGACTTGACTCTTTTGCAAAGAGGTCAGGAAAAATGCTACATGCAGCTCTCTCTCCCTTCAGTAATGTCACCATTTCTGTGATTTATAGCAGCTGCATCTTTATGTGCCACAGAAGGGCCATACAGATAGAGACCTGTTTTCTGCAAAATTAAAGCAATTGGATTAGTGCATAATACGTATTTCTGAGTAAAATACCAGAAAGCTGCACTCCATTGCAACATATCATAGTAACAGCATATGTTTGGCCAAGAAACATTTCAATTAAAAATGAAATTTAAAAAAAAAAAAAAGGGGGGGGGAATGGAAAGAAATGTCTCTATTTTAAAATTTTCAACACAGGAACATTATGATGATATTTTTCTGAAGTTAACCATTAGACACTGTAATTGTATCAGACCAAGTCAGACTTGTCAGTAAGATGCTCCAGATAAGATAAAAAAGAAGTAAGTAAAATTTTAAATTATTGTTAGCGCATTATCAATACTGTTAAAATCACCCTTGAAGCTGAAGCTATTAGTGTGTTATCTAGTTTTTAAACAGTGACTTATTTGTTTTAAGCAAATCGTTTCTCAGTCACAATCATATATCATTAAGTTTTGATCTCTCATCCATTGTCGGCCATTTAGCTTTGGTGTTCCTGGGTGCCAAAGGGCTGCTTTTTCCTATAGACAGCTTGGTTTAGGGTCACACATATCTACTTGTAATAATGGACTGTTGTCTTTGCTGAGGCAGAGTATTCATTTATCTTGTTTCTCAAACAGCCAACAGCCAGTCAGACTCCCTGGCTAAAACGGGATTTTTATTTAGCCTTTAATAAAAGCAATGTTATTAAAAGGGAGTGTCAATACCTATGATATTAAAAAGTTTCTAGTAATTGCTGCAATTTTTTCCCTTTTCCAAAAGTCTGGCCTGCTGAATGTGCCCAAGGTGAAAGTAACTTAGTGAATCGAGAAGGTGGTGTGTATCCCACGACTCTGTCAATTATGTCTTTTATCTACGACATCTAGTTGTGTGGCACAGATATGTTGGGTCTACTACACGTACTCTTGCAGTTTCCTGCCTTCACACTTATGGGGTCTTGTAGATGGGAGGGAGAGCACAGGTCTCACCACAGGTGCTAGTGGTCCCTGGGTATGAACTGGTTCTTGGAATTAAGGCACCAAATTTTTTTCTGAGAAAAGGAAGCAGGAATTACCTCCAGAGAGAAGTGAATAAAAGCTTGTGAATGGTGTAGCCTGTGCTAAAAACAACAGTGTGTTGGTTCAATACATGTTTTATTGTGAGCTTTACTAGAATCTGTGCAATAGAGAGAGTTGTGAATGCAACAGCTTAGTAGAGCTGCACGTGAAGTATTTTTCTGACTTATGGCTATTGTGAGATTTGAGGGAGTTATTTCAATTTCTGTTCTTTCTTCATGCCCTTTCTGTCTTCCGTCTTGATTGAGGGCAAACATCCATTGGTAGGGCATTGGTGTGTGTATCCCCCCTTTTCCCTAACCTTTAGTGACAGAAAGTTGCTTTACTTCTGAACAATATTAGAAACTGTTGTGCCAATTAAAAAATCTAATCAGAACCAACGCATCAAGTAATCATGTCTTGCTTTTGCCAGAAAAAAGAAAATTTGTCATAAACTCCAAGAAAACCAGGAATTCTAGGTAGGGGTTAGCATCATAGAATTATATAATCATTTAATCAATAAGGAAAAGACCTTTAAGATCATTGAGTCCAATTACCTACTGTAACTTGAAAAGGGGCTCCAAAGTCACAAATCTCATTGAATGACCTTCTCACTTCACTTTCAGCTGATGTCTTTCTCTTCCAAATTATTATAATTAAGAGTGCACCCATTAAATTTTTTTCATTTGTTAGATGGATGATGCTATTTTATAATGTGGCCAAATAATGTACCCATTATGAGTTTCAAGTCTGGTGCCAACAAAATGTCTGCAGCTCTTCTTAAACTGCATTTGAAACCACAGAAGGAGGGTCATTGAAAGACAGTTTGGGGAGGAACCAGTGTGAGTTTAACCAGTAATTGCCCACGTTTGGATGTCATTGTCTGATGTTTTCTTAACAATTAAGGTTCATAAATACAGTGGAAGTAAAGCAGGGGAAGATTATTGCCGTTAATAATAATTTGAGTAAGCCGAGCATGTTGACCCTATGTGTGTAAACATCACATACAGTCATATCCAAATGAATTTTGGAATTGTTTGAAAGGAATAAAGAATCAAGGCAGATTTGTATGTACCTGCATTCTCCAAATAAATGCTTTTAAAGAACTTTAAAAAACACTGGTGTTCTTTGTAAAGCCAATGTTTCTCCTTTGGACATCACCTTGTTTTGTAAGCAAAAATAGCCCAATTATCTTTCCTACATTTGTGCCAATCGTTCATTTTTCCCTCCTTATGGAAATCTCAGGTCTTTCCATCACATATTCATGTAACTTTTGTTTTTACATTCTTCTTATTTTCTCTAGCTTACTTTCCTTCCTCTGTGTATCTGAATTTAAATGCAACCATGGTTTGTTAAAATACCTTGTGGAAGCGGAGACATTTAGAAAAACTTCATTGTAACAGAGTTTATTGCCTAGCGCCACCTTGATACTGCAAGTTACTCATGACTATTCAGATGCTGGTTGTGGGGGGAAAAGATTAAAGTAGTATGATTTTTTATTCTGCCTTTTTATGTTAAGCCAAAGATGTCCTCTCTAAGCAGGGATGAAACTTTCATATAACACGAGAGAAAAACTTGAGGAAATCAAAATTTGAATCTGAGAACCATTTAAGCCCACCAGCAACAGAATTGGAAGGAAAATAGCAACTAGTATACTTCCATGATGTATGAGTAGGAAATGACAGTTGAAAGCATTGCATTATGTAAATCAAAGTATATTTGATTGAAGACAAGTGTAAATGATTCTGTCCACAGGTAGCTAAACATAGCCAATGAGACTGTCATTTCAATACACGAGATAATTTTCTTTGTTTATAATGTGGGTTTCTCATAATAGTAGGCAAGTTTCTGTGTCTTCTTTTTAGTTGAGACAGATAAAAAATGCCTAATTACCTTTTCTCCAACAACACCAACAAGTTTTGTTTCATTCTAAAATCCCAAACAATTCATATATAAAATGTAAGCCCATAACTGTGCTGGAAGATGTACCAAATCTTAACACAGAATCACAGAATATTCTGAGTTGGAAGGGACACACAACTTCTGGGCAACTCCTGGCCCTTCACGGGATACCCCCAAGAATTTGTGTCTAGGAGTGTTGTCCAAACGCTTTTTGACCTTTGTCAGGCTGGTGCTGTGACCACTTCCCTGGGGAGCTGTTCCAGTGCCCAAACACCCTCTGGGTGAAGAACCTTCTCCTGATATCCAGCCCAAACCTCCCCTGACAGAAGTTCAGGTCATTCCCTCGGGTCCTGTCACTGTCACCACAGAGAAGAGATCAGTGCCTGCCCCTCCTCTTCCCCTTGTAAGCTTAAGTTTTAAAAAAATAAACACAATGAAAATGTGACACATTTCAACAACATACAAGATAATCTGTTACAGAGATGTTATTAAAAGTATATTTGATATTGCTCTATTTTTAACTTACTTCTGTTTTTCTCAATTTACACTGTCAGTTTTCTCTATATGCTTATACTGTGGCATCTGTGTTTCCAATATGGTGCTTGTGATTACAAATTACAATAGCTACAAATCTAATGAGTTTAGGCTCCATCTCTGACTAAACTCGAAAGGAGGAGACATTAACAAAACAACTCATACTTCTTGGAATGACACTGAGGAATTTTTGAGAGTTGAAACCAGTTTAACTGGTTGTTCAGAAGCAGAAGTTTTGAGATAATGGAGTTTAAGCTATTTGCATGGTGGTTTTGGCATTCTTTTGAGCTATATAAATAAGTGAAGTTTTGGGTCAACTTACATATTTTTTATTTTTTAAAAAAATTCTGAAGCAAAAAGTCATGAATCATGAATTGGATGGAAGTGAAAAACTTCTGAGAGATTCATGCAAATGGCTTGGGAAGAAACCCCTTGCTCCTTTTAGATCTGATCTCAAAGTTTCCAGTTTCAGTATATTCTGAGGTTCTGTCCAGAATTAGCTGTGACTTACGGGCTTTAAGGATATGCCTAAGGAAATGAGAGCAAGATATCCTTTATGTGTTCAATTTTAATGAATTTCTGGTGAAAAAAGGTGATATTTGAGAGAAGCTGTGGGTTTGAGGGCAAGATCATTTAACAGAGTTTTTTTTGTGATACTATCCCTTGCCACTCCATCTTGTAGGGCTGAATTTCTATAATGACAGAATTTATCTCAATTTGACAATCTATAGGCATCCTGATCCTATATCAGACTGTCGCATGATCAATTTAGTTGAAATAATTTTCTCCTAAAATGAGTTTGTAGATATTACTCCTTTTTTTTTTTAAGTAATGAAACACATGTGAAAAATGTATGTTATCTGTTTTTATAACATGACTCCTGTATTTTCTGTAGGCTTATACAGTTATATTTAACTTTTTAACTGTTACGAATTTGTCTTGGTATCCTTCAATCAGAAGCTGATAAAGAGGAAAATGGGTTATTAAGGGTTGGGGGCATTTTTGAAGAATGAATAAAGTTTGTCTTATTACAAAACCGACTGTCTAAGCTATAAAAAAAATTTCCTTATTTGTTCTTTTCAGAAAACAAGCACTAATTTCCCCCCACAAAAAACCCCCAAACCTTTTCCTTTTACCTGGGAAACAGTTCTGTTCCACTCCTGATTCAAACAAAAAAAACCTCAAAAAAACCTCAGATGATCAATAAGGAAGTATTTTCAGAAAAGTTTCACTGAAACAAATGTGGAACAAATATACACATGGTTTCAATTTCCTGAGCAGCACTGACATTTTTACTCAATTTCCTCTTAATCCTGCATCACTCACAACTCCCTTGCTTCTGGATTCCTTTCTCAGCAGCCAGGGGTGGGGTTAAAAAAACACTGAAATGGAAGAGAGCTCAACCAGCTCATTCTGTGTAATAAAATCCATTCCACTGTGGTTCTAATTTCATCAACTAATACAAGTCAACATCAAACGTTAATGAGAAAAGGTTTCCAATTAGATACAGTCTGACACTGACCCAGCTTTTCAGTCACCTTCAATTGTCAGCGATAAAAAGGACGGTTCAATATGATATGGATCATTCACTCCAAATCTCCACAACTCATTTATGACAAACACAACTAACAGAGCATAGGGAACTGCTGAATTGTTTTTCATTATGTTGGCACATTGGCTTTAGACTACAGTGGTAATGATCTTTAGAGGTTTTCCATACAGAGTGTCACTAATGAGCAGACCAGGATGGGGTGATGAGGTGATGACAACCCACATTTTCAAGTGACAATACCAGCAACATGATGATGCTTAAAATTCCCTATTATTTCTGGAAAGTAATTCAGTACCATAGAGAAGAGAGAGTTAGGAGGCTAAGCTATTAAATAAAATGAGTACAGAAATTGAATAGCTCATTAAAAATGAAACACTTTTACAAAATACACAAGCCTTGTCTTTACCAGTCACTGTAAAATGTGCTTCGGTCCATCTTTCTGTACACAGTTACTTAGACTGGAATTTTTGTAAGCTAAGAGATCTAGGGATGTGTTAAAGTCCCTCAGATGTGCATTTTCCAGTGCAGTATTCATCCACCTTCAAACCCAGAGCACATATGGGGAATAAAGTTAGGTAATAGATGTTAAATTCATTCCTTGGTCAAGGGCTTCCAACTTCAAGATGTTGCCCTAACAGAAAACTATTCCAAAACCACTGTGTTCTAATGACCACTTGCAATTTGTTAAAATGTTAAGCACTGCAAGTCAGTAAGTTACAGCACTGCTACAATTTCTAAAAAATGAATATAAGGTAACTTAGTAATAACACATAAAAGCTATCTGGAGACTATAAAATACAAGAGCCACAGGTGATACTCTTTGAGACTGTGTAGAACTTTTACATCAGTTACTGTGGTTTTTCCTTTCAAACTCTCCCTGAAACCCTTTTATTTCAGAATGGAATGAATTCCTTTATATCATTGTGGAACATGGGTTTTGAAAACTTGAATTAATTTCTGTCTGCATAAAGTATTTCCTGGAAAATGCATTCCAAGGATCAGGGTACTTGGGGAAGAAAGGAAGCCCAGGATAGTAAAAGAATGTGTATTGAGACTTGTTTTTTGCAGGAGCCAAAACTTGAGGTTTTCCGTCAGAGATTATGTTGCAAGATGAAATGAGTTCTAATCATATCAAATGTATTCATCAGAAATGAGCTCAGTAAATATCAGCTTAGCACAATATGCAAATTACTACTTTTTCCAGTTAATACTTGACTACAGTGTCAAACAGAGGAGACTGGTCAAATAAAAATCTTGTGTTGCTATTCCCCTAGAAAACTTGCCTATTTTAATTTTTGCCTATTTTAATTTAGACTGGGAAAAGCCCATATGTATGGGCTTGACATACCCATAAATATGTCAAGCTGCTTTTTTAAATTTTATGAAAATTCTCGAATCTGAATGAGTGTATTTTGCACATAACTTTCCATTTTTCTCCTTTGCAGGATAATTTTGAAACTCTTTTTGTTACTTGAGAGAATCATTAACTGTGTAGAATTTCATTAAGAGAATTATTCATGCATTTTGCGTTTCTTCTTTGTCCACAGACAAACCATGTAGAAAGAAACTTGCTACTGTAATTTTAGAAAGGTTTCATAAAGTCATGCCAGCGATTCTGATATATGGGTTTCATGTGTCCTAAATTCTATTTGACATTGCAACCTTGCCTGATACACGCCTGAAAGTGTAGACTAGTGATTTCCTAGCTTGACTAATCATTCCTTATTTACTTATTGATTTCAAAATCACACCATATTATAAATAATTCAGCTACACTCTTCCTAGGAATTTCTGCACCCTCCAGGTCTGCCTTTGGTTCTACTTTGTCTTCCTTGCATCAATGAAAACAAAAACTTTCACTGAGTGTCATTTGTAAAGTCAGTTTATAAGGCAGATGCATCCCGTTGTCAATGGATCTGGACACTTCAACACGTTTCAATGTGAATACCTTTGATGGGTGAAAACCTGGTTATTTTCAGTATATCAAGTGGAAATCTGTCAAGCTTGTGTGTGTGTGTATAGATATACACACACATTCTTGATTTGGACACGGAGAATTTTGAATGGTTCACAACTGAGCACTGATAAATTTGTCCATTCTAAACTTGGGCTTTTGTATACATGTAATTGTTGTATAAGTCTGTATAGCTGTGTAAACTTCTGACACAGTGTCAACATAGAATACAATTTGCAAACATCAGGAAACAGAGGCAAAACAAAAACAGCAAAGGCCTTCAGAAATTAGAGTACTTATATCCTTCTGGGTATGAATTCTGAGTATCATGATAGGAGCTCTCTTAGGGAAAAGGAAGAGGATGTCGTTCACAAATCTGAGAAGTGTGTTGATCCTAAGGCACCAAACTCTGGAGTAACTTATTTTGTTTTTTGGGCATGGAAGGAGATGGGCGTCTGAAGAGTCTAGTTCAGAACAGGAGGATATGTTTCCTACACTTGTGATTCTAGTTACTATACAGACAGCTGTCTGACCCTGACTGTTCCTCATTATGATGTGTCAGTGTGGCTATTCTTTGGACGTGCCAGGTGATCAATCTGACCTTGCCCTGGACAAAAAATGACCATGTTTGTGCTAGAGTCTCTACACTTTCTTTGCCTGGCCTGCTCCCACTGCTGCTGTTGGGGAGTATGTAACAGGAGCCACCGTAGAGAGGGCCTGCGTTGCAGTCCAGAGCAGACTAAGGCACTTCTACCTGATACCACTTTAGTTCTATTACATAAGTGGGTCAAATCATGGGTCAAATTATAAATCAAATCAAAAGCTCACCTTGATTCACTGTGTTACATAGATGTATCCTGAACTCCTATGAAAATTTTCTCAGTTCTGGGCTGTCTACAAATCACAGCTGAGACCTCCTCAGGCCAAGGAGAATGGAAGATCTCCTTGGGCCTTTGCTTACGAGAGGTGACTGCCATTAGCTGGTAGGAAAGGTGGGGGTGGTACTGATACCTTGTTATTACCCATGCAGTTTTTAAAATAAATAAATAAAATAAATAAAAATTTATTGCTTTTTACCCCTGTCTTTGGTGCTGGCGTGCCAAGATGTAATGGGTTTTGGTTTAATACACTCGCAACAGCCGGGATTCAGTTCACTAATTTGTGTTTGTGAGATATAAATATATAAATTAGGAGAAATGACAAAACAGGCCTAAAAACTTCTATAAAATATAAAGATAGTTTATTGTTACTAAGATTAGAAGAAAAGAAAACCAGAAAAATTAAGAGAATAAGAAATAAACATTCCCCTCCTTTTCCAGCACCTCCCCCTGCACTCAGCTTGCATCAAAGATAACAATGATGGAATTCGGTTCAGTATTAGGGTACTTAACAAAGTTCTTCAAACTTAGGGGAAAGAAAGAGGTCTTCTCTTTGCTCTACCGTGGTTTTTAAACTGCTACTTGCAAAAGTCCTGCCCGCCCGGAGAAAAAAACAGTCTATTGCAATGAAAACATATTCATCTCTCCTCTCCCATGGTAATCTTACAGTC
>VZRO01005131.1:53303-138409 GCA_013397915.1 Daphoenositta chrysoptera | reverse complement strand
GAGCCATTCTCCCCCCCCACCTCCTCCTCCCGCGCTGGAATCCCAGAGAGAGCCGAGCCTTTCGCGCCTCCAAGTTTAAATATGCAAAATCACAGAAGCGTAATTGGACTAAAAAGCTGTCAGTTAATTTCAGCTCCAATCCACGACACTAGTACAGGAGTTGACTGTCCAGTGCTGTAGCTTAAAGCAAAATATTTTGGTGGAAGATATATTAACTATTTGGAAGATATTAACTGTGAAGGTGGTGAGGCACTGTAGCAGGTTGCCCATGGAAGCTGTGGATGCTCCATCCCTGGAAGTGTTTAAGGCCAAGTTGAATGGAGCTCTGAGTAACCTGGTCTAGTAGAAGGTGTCTCTGCCCACAGCAGAGGGGTTGGAACCAGAAGATCTTTAAGGTCCCTTTTAGCCCAAAACATTCTCTGATACATCCATTGCATTCCTTCCATGTGTGAAGCACTTCTTACTCAAAAATGTGTTTATCCCAAGTATTTCACAGTAAAGGCACAGAATGCTAGGATTTACTTTCTCTAGTGGATTATCAGCACAAGATTGAAGATAAACCTTTTTGATTTAAAATCCATTTAGTTTTTACAATAATGTAGGATATATACACTGTGTAACCTATCTGTGTGCTATTGCCTGGCTAGGATTTGTACAGGGATTTACTAATCAATGTCTTCTACTGACACAAGAAAATGGAAGAACTGCTGCATTTTCTTTCGGGAACTGAGGCTGTGAGTGTCTTGACTTAATTTGTCAGCTTCTGTCTTTGTGCTAAAATATTGAGTCCTTTGGCTTGGAGGCAACACAGACTCTACAACTTACTACATAGCACTGTGGTGGAGTTTCACAACAATACCCTTGGGACATATGTTACCTAACAAAACAATTTGCAATTTCCATCAATCTATTTATCTTCCTTTTTTATTTATTTAGTTTTTAATCTCAATCCCAAATTACTTGTGCCACAACCAATAACTTTGTATAGTGAATATCCATAATCATCTTGATTTCAGTCTTCCAGAAAGAAATGAAGAAAGTTAAGCTAGGTTTAGGTCATGACCCTATTTTTCTGTATGTATTGTAAAAGGGACAAGAAAACAATATTTGGCAAATATTTTCCTCTTGTGATGGACAGATTTGACTTGTAATAGGTAAATTTGCAGATGCTTCAGGATATGTGGTTCACCTAACTGTTGAAAGCTCTCTTCTGCCCATAATTGTTGTGCAAGGTACGTGCTTTTCCAATGGCAATTGAAGTTAGGCAGAAATCCAATTTGGAATTATCTTTATTTACCTTCTCTGTATAAAAGAAAGGCTTCTGGGGCAATTTCAGGATTTTTAGAAGATTCTAAGTGCTTTCCAGCTCTAAATCAGGTCAGACACATTCAGTAGTCTTTCCTGATTTGTCTTCTAATTTTTGCTATTAGTAGCTGCTGAAAAAAAATGCGAAGAAACCCAAACAAGGCAGACAAAAGTTAATGGAATTCTTCTAAGCATAAAGTTACATTCTCTGTAATTCAAGGTTTTGGCGGAGCTTCAGAATGTTTTGCTTGAACTGTCACATCTATCAGAAGTTAGAGTTAGCTTGGCAAGAGAAAAAGTGTTCACTATACCTAGATAGGAAGTGTATCAATTTCATAACAAGGAACTGAAAAAAATGAGGTTGCATTTCTTAAGAAGCATGACTATAGTCAACACAGCTGAAATCGTATTAAAACTCTTAGGATTCTCAAACTGTTAATCAGATTATTACTGTATGAATAATGTCTTCTATGAACCCAATACAGGAACACATGGACCTGATTTCTCCCCTGAGAAACCGAGTGATGTGACTGCTGTCGTGGTGTGCTCATAATAAAAAAAAAACAAACAAAAAAACACCAAGAAACCAAGTGTGGAGGTAAGAACAAATTCAGGCCATATGTTGCCTAAAGACTTCATTTTACAAAGGCATTATTAGAGTTAATAGACAATGTCCCATAAACTGTTGTTTTGCAGGCTGTTTTTTAAGATGAAAAGTGCAATTCCTCAGAAATTTTGGAATCTTCATTTGACATAGGAATTACAGTTTTTGTAAAGAAGAAAAATCTTTCCTACACAGCCCTTGTGCACAGGGCCATGACAGAAGATGGATTTATTCTGCCACTCATCATATTACTAACAAGAAATATGGTAGGACAAATGAGTTTGAGGTCAGAAATCATAATAAGCAAAATTGATACCCCTGTCTAAAATATATACAAAAAAATCAATAGGCAGCACACTTGCTATATGATGTCAAAAGAGCCCTTTACCAGGCAGCTATGAAGAAAGCAGGTGCTGTGAAGAACTTGGACTGGTTGCCATCCACAGCCTCTCGGGCCTCAGAGAGCTGTGTATTTTGTACATACCTAGAAATCACTGGAATTTTGTACACGGGTCTTTCTGATTTATCAGTATAGTGTTGTGGTGGGCAGATGGTGAGGGCTGCAACCTTCCAGAAGCGTCTCCTATATGAAGCTGCTCAGCAGGGCCAACAAACTCACACACACTCACACACCAGACAGCTTTAGGAACTGGTCGACGGCAAAGAGGCAGGAAGGGTCTTCGTACAGAGTTCCACGGGAGAGCTTTATTCCAACCATACATGCGAGGGGTCTAGGGATGAAGACAAAGAACATGGGCGGGTCCAGGTTTATATATGGGGTCGACGGAGAGCATCAGGGACCAATGATCTGAGGGCACGGGGGTGGTACACAGGCGGGGCTGGGGCATGGGAACCAACAGGGAAACTCTGAGGGAGTGGCAAGGGAACAAGGACTAATGGGGGAACAGGGAAGGGAGAACTTTCTAGGGCAGGGACATATAAGGTATAAAGGGGCAGGGAGGCCAACGGGCCAACCAGGGAAGCAGAACTGGGGTACATTAACATAACAAGACAAAGCAGTGTGGGGGGAAGCCCTTCCAGTCTCCCTGACCTGGGGAGGATCTCTAGTTTTAGGGACTGTCCCACCAGTAGACTCTGTTGGTCCCTTGTTCCGTAGGCCCACTGGCCTCCACAGTACAGCATTTCAATGATTATAGAAGTTCAGATGTTATAAATTATTTCATACATAATGATTTGAGTAACTTCAAGTCTCTGAAAACATCTTCCCTAAGAAACAACCATAATGGGTGGAGTTTCTTGTGGCTTTCTTTCCTTGACTTCAAGGACAAATTTAACTGAAGTATACTATGATTGCAAGAGGAGCTCATGCTTTGTTAAATATCTGATATTCCATGTGGAAGAATGGAGGAAAAGATTGTCAAAGTGAGAGAGAGGGGTTACAAATATCTTGTGGACAAAGAGCTTCAGTGTGTGTTGCTGCTTTATTAGATGCTAGAGACTCCACAGCAATTAGCACAGCCAGCATGAGCACATCTTGAATACATATCCCCTTGAGTTTGACAAATGGATGAACTCACCGAAGATTTTGCCACAGTCCAGGAACACACAGCACTGCTCTCTGCTGTGGATTCTCCTGTGGCTAGTACTAGCTGAGCTCCTGATGTAACCCTCAGTTACACTGACCAGAGTGTCAGCCTGACATGAGGTACAAACTCTTTGCAGATCAGATACCACTGATTGTGGTGCTCTCTCGGGTATATTATTTGATGTTGAAAAAGACTAAACACCTGTTCTGTGGTCTTTTCCTTCATGACAAAAGTATTTGTGCCTTTCTTTCCTAGTTTCAAATTTTCATGAAATTCACAGGGAGTTAATATATTTGAGTATATTCACAATATATTCACAAATTTGTATTGAAATTGGCTTCTGGATTGAAAATTCTTGGGGAGGAGTGAGGTTACAGAAAGATATAGTGAGGGATTTGGGAGGACCTAGAATTATGGCTATAGTGTTTGAACTTTACAGCACCTCAGAAGAAAAGAGACAAAGTGTTTGGTGTCTGCTTTTCCTAAAACATGATGGAAAGCACATCTGAAGAGTGTCCTATGGTTGGCTTAAATAGCTGGGATAACTTGTTCAGATATTTTTTAGTGTCATATCAAGTGCAGTCAGTAATTACATATTGTTTCATACAGTACCTTGACTTTTGCTTGGAAATGAAAGAAAATTATGTTTGACATTTACACGTTGCTCTTTGAGAGGCACAGCAGGCTATGAGTTTTATTAAAAAACTGAATTTCCATCATTGCAGAAAAAGCAAAGTCATACAATGCTGCCATTTTAACTTTTCCTTTTCACACTTCCCTAGATGCTAGATACCTGTAAGGGTCTTTTTTCAAATTATTTAACTACTTGATGATTAATTTAATGTCTTTGCTTGAGCATAAATAACTATTCAATTTCAGTATAGGTAAGAAAAGGAAAATATCTTTAAATTGATGGAATATTTTTTTCCCTTCCAGAAACATCTGTGCAGTTCATGCTGGTAAATTTGATTTGGAAATTGCCCCAAACAGGCAGATATTCTTGTAGTTATGTATGAAAGAATTTTTTTTGCTTTGACCTGTTTAGGTGTGTTGAGGAATTGGATATTGAATGTGCATAGTAAATTCTGTCACCAAGCTCAAAAAGACTTCTGGGCTGGTAAAGTTCAGACTCTGTTCTGTAAATTGCTTTAACTCTATGGAAAAAGAATTTGCATTGACATCTAGTCAGATGCTGCATGTTCATGCTTAAATCCCTAATAGACATATAGCTAGAAAATGCTTTTGTGAATGTCTTTGAAAGATCAAGTAAATAAGGACATTGAGGAAAAAATTATGTGAAAGACCATGTACTATAATGTACGTGCATGTGTGTTCTGGGATTGGCATTTGCAGTGGTGGATTGGAAGTGCTCTGTGTGGAAGAAAAGTGGTTTGGTACCTACAGTTCCTACAACCCTTGGAAGTTTGAAATTCACAACAGGGATACAATCATGAAATCCAGACTGTGAGATAAATTCATAGGCATTTCAGACATGGTGTAAATAAAGATGAGTCATTGCTTTTACCTTCAGGAGTCACAGGTCCTGTGGCTGCCTTTGAACCAATGACATAAAGGTACAAGTATCTTATATTTCATCACTGCATTCCATCTGGTTCCTGTCTTTCACTCTTTTCCTTATTCCAGATGATATCCTTTGTGTCATAATATTTACAGTACTGTGAACAATCTTCCCTTTATCACCTCATTTCCATCTGGTTTCTCTTGTCCATCAAAAAATGTATACATGAAAGGCAATTTGACTGGGAGGACACACAAATACAAGCCTTTCCATAATAATGTAACATGGTATCTGATGAAGTAATTGAGTGCTAGGATTTTGAATGCATATGTAATTCAACTTCTGAAATAAAATCTCATGGTTATGACTCATCTCCTTTCACATCAGTGGCACACCTGGGTGTTTACACAGTATTTCTAGTAACATGGCAATGCAAACCTTGCTCACAGTGTTGATCATGTTCTGTTTCAAACTCCAGGAGAGAAAGCAGAATAAGGTTCATAGAGACTTACGGACTTTTGCTGTCCTAGCTGAAATTATGGACTAAAAATAAAACAATCAAAGGTTGCTGCTGTTGTTATTTTTGCTGTTACTTTTCTGGTGTTGAACTAGTGAGAACTAACAGTATCTTATGACGTTACCTGTTGAAACATTCAGTGAAGCTGATCAGTCTATACTCATTGAAATTGCACATATTCAAACTTTACATAGAGTATAATTTTTAGCTGCAGTATTGAATATATATATTCTGACTCTGCAGCCTGGAGGTACTGTAGTCACCTACTTTCCACTGTGTAAAGGAATGATTGTATATATTTGATCCTCTCCTCTGGGTGCAAAAGTGCAACTTTAATAAATTAAATTATTTAGTGGCAACACATACATTTTTCCATTTTCCATGAGATTTGTAGTAGTAGCAGTTAGCCCTTGACAGTTACTTATAGCAATTGATGGTAATTAAATACTACTTCATTTCCTGTACTCAGCAATATATTTAGTTTTATATTTATGGATCACATCTTTCTCTGGAAATACGATGTTTCTGTAATTAAAATTAATAAATACTCATGGCAGATACTTGGTAAATTATAAGTATTTTTTAGGAAACATAAGGATAAATGAGTGCTTTATATTAGGTAGTAGCAAACAGATCATTACACATATAGTGCACCAAGTCTCAATTAATAGCTACTTAAATAGCAAAGCTTCCAAAGGCTGACTGGTCTCTGCAGTTTGTCTGTGCTACAGCTGTCTCTGTAATATTCCACGGCTCTGCAATACATCTGTTTTTTGCAAGTGTTGTCTTTTTCATGATAGTTTTTATCCAGACCTATTATCTTAGCAACTTCTAGCCATTAAAGACTGTAATTCTGCTTGAGGGTTAAGTGTATTAATTGCTTGAGATATCTGATTTTGCCCACTCTGAACTTCTGTCATTGGCTGGCTGGAATGTTCTTGCTCCCTTAAGAGGCTGCACCATGGAACAGCTGTTTTTCTCCACAGGGTTCTCAACCATAAGTTCTTCAAAATGTTCTCTGAGATCTGCTAGAAAAAAATGGTTTGATGAAAGTCTTGCTTGACCACTTTCCACAGCAAGCTAGCAATCTTCTGTGTTATGCAGGGAAATCACATTCTGATCTTGAAATGCTGAGAATCAAATTTTGATGAGAAACTGTGTCATAAGAGCTCAGAGGAGCTGTGTGTGCCTTAGATCTGTTTCTCCTCTGAAAGAAGTGATTGGGAAACCTTTACCCAAGTACTTGAGTGAATCACTAAGAGTTTTGATAAATTTGTTTCTGAGTGTGGGGTTTTGATTATGGGCAGATGGGGTATGGGGCTGATCCAGTCGGACTGTCACAGCCAAAAAGCCCATTTTCTCTCTTTAGATTTCCAAAACTTGCATTTCTTTGTGGACTTTCTATCAGACTGTGTTCATTACTATATCGGGACATGCATGGGATCTCTTTTGTCACCCCATGGTGGTTGATCTTGACTGGATGCTAGGTGCCTACCAAAACCACCCTGTCACTCCCCTTCTCAATTGGAAAGGAGAGAGAAAACAATGAAAGGCTTGAAGGTCAGGATAAGGGTAGGGAGATAGTTTACCAATTACAACCATGGGCAAACCAGACTTGATTTAGGGAAAATTATTTTCGTTTACTACCAATCAAATCACAGTAGGGTAATGGGAAATAAATCAAATGTTAAAACATCTTCACCACACACCTTTAGTCACAGTGCTCACATTCTCTTTGTTCTCCCCACAGCAACACGGGTGTATGGGGAATGGGGGTTGGATACAGTTCAGCACACATTTGTCTCTGCCATGCCTTCCTACCCACACTGTTCCTCTGCTCCTGTGTGAGGTCCTTCCCACATGGAACAGTGGTCCATGAACTCCTCCAACATGAGCCTTCTCCACAGTCTGCCGTTCTTCATGACCTGCTCCAGCATGTGTCCATCCTGAGGTTTGCAGTCCTTCAGGAGCAGCCTGTTCCTGTGTGAGTCTCCACAGGGTCACAAGTCCTGCCAGGAAACCCACTCAGGTGTGAGTCTCTCTCTTCACAGGGCCACAGCCCCTCACAGGAGCCTGTTTCAGCACAGGCTTCTCACATGGTCACAGCCTTCTTTGGGCACAGCTCACCCTTCTGGCGTGTTTGCAGGTGGATATCTGCTCCCCCATGGATCTCCATCAGCTGAAGATGGACAATGTGGCTCACCATGGTCTGCCCTGTCATGGGCTGCAGTGGAATCTGCTCTGGCACACAGCACCTCCCACCTTTCCTTCTCCACTGACTTTGGTGTCTGCAGAGCTGTTTCTCCAACATAGTCTCAGTCCTCATTTCCAGGCGCTCCTGCACAGCAGGTTTACCCTGTTCTTAAAAGAATTATCCTACAGTCACTGCCACTGTTGCTGATGGCTTGGCCTTGGCTGTCAGCGTGTCCACCTTGGTGCCATCTGGCAGTGGCTCTATCAGGCATGGGGGAAACTTCTGACAGCTTCTCATAGAAGCCACCTTTGTAGCCCCTCCACTACCAAAAATTTACCCTTTTCAATCCTGATTCCTGGTGTCCAAGTAGTCTGGAAAGAGGCAAGGCTATGGCAAAAATATTTGGCTCTCTTGGTTTTTATGCCCAGAGGGATTTTGTAGCCTAGTCTCTTAGGTGTTGTCTATGTCCAGTGAATTTGAATTTTAGAATGGAAATTTTTAGATGAAACTTTGCTTTATGTATATTTTGTGGCATGCAACTAGGAAAACTGCTTGTATGATCAAAATTATTTGCTTCCTGCTGGAACTAAGAATGAAATCAGTAATGGGATTATATGTCCAATATGGATGCAAGGTTCCCCAGCAGTTACTTTATATGCATGAATGATTTGCACAGAGGCCTGGATACTGGCCCAAACTGGATTTCTGGTCAAGAGGGTATGTAAATGTGCAGTCCTGGAATTGCTGCAGAGAGCAGCAAATCGAAGCACAATCCATTCTTTGTGCCATACACCAATCAGTAATGTAGGCACACCCTACAAAAGCTCCGTGACCAAAAGGCAAAGGCTGTATCTAAAACTGTTAATATTTATATCTGACCTCCCTAGTTTGCTTTATTGTGATTGACGATGCCTTAATGATGTTTTTAATTTTTTTTTCTGTGTTTTGTTCCTCTAATAACACAGGGTCATGAAAAAAAGAAGGAGCCTTCCCATGAAAAATTATTTAATCTCTTCAGGAATAGAATATTTGGGAGGGCACTGGATGCGACAGACAAAAGGAGAGGGAAAAGTTACACCAGGAATTAAAAAGCCTGTGACTGAAACACGGAGCTGGAGAAACAACCAAATGTATCAAGAAGTCAGGCTGCAAGACAGGTAGCACAAATGCATGCATTGTCCACAACATGCTTCAATATAAAGTGACTGAACTGGAAAAATGAACTCTTCTCTGTCCAGTAATCTTTCATATAGTTATTTTTTCTAATTTTTATTCAAATACATAATTGCTTTTTGGCTCTGAAACCCCTCAGCCTCTTGGGATGCTTGTTTAAGATCATGGCTAGGCACATCTACCTCAAATATCTGACTAGAAGACCTTAACATATACTCCTGGAAAAGCAGACTAGAACTTTACAGTTACTATGTTATTTTTTCCATAGTTGTTGTGTTTTGCAGTCCAGTTATTGATTTGTAAAGCTGAGGAATGATGGTGTGTTACAGGATTAATCTGTTGTGTGTTGGCTATTTTCTGGAGACATAGATTTATTAACTCTCACTTTCCTTGCTGATAGGTAGCTGGAAATAATGGTAGCAGACATAAATACAAACTGTTTCAAGTGTGACAAGATGGCTGTTTTGCTGTCTGGCCCTTCTTGACTTTCTTTCTTATACTTCAGTTATTTGAATTTTTGACTAGCCACTGGTACATGTTAGCTATCTTGCCTGTATTGAGATCAGGAAAAAGGAGAAATGAAGCAACTCAGACTTGGCACCAGGCCAAACTATCTGCAGTTTGGCTTTTCAACAGACAAATCAGTGTACAAACAACATCCCTTCAACTCTGCCAATGTCAATTACTGAAAAAAATCAAAACATGTTTATTTTAAATTTTAAAGAGGCAAATTAATTTTGTTAGTTAAACAAGCTTGGAGGGAAGTAGGGTTTGGTCTTGACCATGAAGCTGTCTTCTCATGCATTACAGTATAAGTCTAAGATTTGCTACCAACTGGTCCCTAAACTCCACTGAAAGCTAAAGTAATAAAGCAAACTTATAATTTGAAATTTAGTGACACGACTTCAAAGAATTGAAGAGGGAGAGCAGAAGGAACAAGAGCAGCTGCTTCTGCCTTATGAGATTGTTCTCGAGAGGAAGTTTTTTCTACAGTGAGCTGCACAGTGGAACAGATGCAAATAGTAGCAAGGGCATTAGAAGTTATTATAGGGACAGGGTGGGAAATTTTGTTGGGACTCAGCCTTCTATATAATAATTATGTCTTTTTTTTTTTTTTTCCCTGAGCCCTTAGATACTTGGGAATCTTTAATCTAAGAGGGGATTAGTTAACTCAGCTCCATTAATTTTTGGAAAATGTAGCCTTTTCTTTCTCTCTTTGTCTGGTAATAGTGATGCAATTGTTGCAATCATTAAGCAGTACCTAATGCCATAATGTATGATATTCATCCAAGTCCCATTCAACTCCTCTCAAACTGGTTTGAGCACTGGAGCAAAAACAGTGTCACTAATTCAGTCCTTTGCTTGAGTTAGTCTGTGTTTCTGGTCTTACTGTTCCCTTGCTAGTGCAGCTATTGTGCCTTTGGTGGCTGTAGAGGACCATGTCAGAGCAGGTTTTGTCTCCAACATTCTGACTGGTGGGACAGGAAAGATGTGATCAGAAGAGGGGGGTCCTGCAGAGGTGGCTCAGTGTTCTGAACCACCTTCCTTCTCTGCCTTGTGCTCAGTCACTGTCACCTTCCTACTCACATCCTGGAGAAGGGCTGGCTGTGCATATGTGAACAAAACAGCACCAACGTCTAGTTTATGTAAGAGGCATGCATCAGGTTAACTATAAAGGGACACAGATTGGGCCTCCTCACTCTCTTTCTCCTCTTTCTCTTTTGTTTTCTTTGTCTTGCAACACCAGCTCTGGACTATCCATGCAGCAGTACTGATATGAGATCTAAGGACTGGTGATAATCTTTGTTTTCTTACCTTGCTTTGCCTTGTCAAAGCACAGCTATCCTATTCTACCCCAGACTCTGCTTTGAAGCCCGTTTTGGGAGGGGAGAGCTTGTAGAAGTGTTTGTGGTTTATGACCCCGCACCTTTTGTATTGGTGTACTGTGGCTTGTGACCAGCACCTTTGAGAAGTTTGTTGTGGGAGTAGAGAACTTATTGAAGTGTACTGTACAAGATTAAGGACTTAGCCAACATCTTTTATAACAGTGTATTGTAAGAATTTCAGGGCATGTTAGCTAACACCTTTTGAATCTAGGTAGTGAGCTGGTTGCTGGAGTTAAGACTAATATCCATAAACGTAAGAGTTCCCTAATGCGTGGTCAGGTGTCTTTGTTCAACCTGACAAGAATTTGTAAGGAGCATCATACCCTGTACCACTGGATCATGACACCAGTGACACTAAATCATTCACCAAAGATATTTCAGACCATGATATTGGTAAGTTCTTACGGTTTGATGTCTTTCTTGTTATCAAGTAAATATTCCCTTCTAAATTAAGACTTCTGTCTCCTTCATGCTTCACATTTTATCCCTTTCACAAAATCCTGGAATCATAGGATGGGTCTGGTTGGAAGGGACCACAGCAGGTCATCTGGTCCATCTTGGTCCTTGCTAAAGCAGGGTCATCCCAGAGCACATTGCACAGGATTGTATTCAGACAATTCTGGAATATCCCCAGTGAGGAAGACTCTACAACATCTCTGGGCAATCTGTTCAAGTGCTCAGTCAACTGCAAAGTCAAGAAGCTCTTCCTCATGGTCATTTCTACCTGTTGCTTCTTATCCTATTGCTGGGACCACTGAGCAGAGCCTGGCTCCATTCTCTTGACGCCCTCCCTTCAGATACTTACTGATGTTGATGAGAACCTCTCTCAGTTTTCTCTTCTCAGTGCTGAACAGGCCCAACTCTCTCAGCCTTTCCTCGTAAGAGAGAATCTCCAGTTCCCCAATCATCTTTCAACCTCCACTGGACCCACTCCAGGATTTTCATGTCTCTTTTATACTGAGAAACCCAGAAATGGGTACAGCACTCCAGATGTGGCCTTATCAGATCTGAGTAGAGAAGCAGGATTACCCCCTTGACCTGCTGGCAATGCTCTTCCTAATGCCCCCCAGGACACTGTGGGTCTTCTTCGCCACAAGGACACAGTTCAAGGTTCATGGACAGCTTGTTGTCCACCAGGGGCCTCAGGTCCTTCTCCACTGACCAGCTGGTCAGTCCCAGCCTGAACTGGTGCCTGGAGTTATTCCTTTCATTGTTCTGGACTTTGCACTTGAAATTCAGATGGCTCCTCTCTGCCTGTCTCTCCAGCTTGCCAAGATCCATCTGGATGGCAGCACAGCTCTCTGGGATACTGACCACTCATCCCAGCTTTGTGTTGTCAGTGAACTTGATGGTAAGGCATCTGTCCCTTCATCCAAGTCACTGATCATTATGTTAATTGATACTGCACTTGGTATTGAACCTTCAGGGGTACTACTAGAGACAAGTCTCCAACTAGGTCCTCTGCCACTGATTACAACTCTCTGGCATCTGCTGTTCAGCCACTTCTCAAACATTTCAAAATACACTTACCCTGTCTGCATTTCCTGAGTTTGCCTATGTGGAAGTAGTGAGAGACAGGATTGAAAGCCTTGCTGAAGTCAAGGCAGACAATACCCATTGCTATCCCCTTATCCATTCAGGTGGGAGTCTCATTATAGAAGTCAATCAGGTTGGACAAGCATGTTTTCCCTTTAGTGAATCCATGTTGACTACTCCTCATCACCTGTCTTTCATTTGGATAGATGGCCTCCAGAATGAGATACTCCATCAAATTGCCAGGGATCAAGGTGAGGCTGACTGCACAGTAGTTCACTGTCTCCTTCTTGCCCTTTTAATGACTGAGGTGACATTTGATTTCCTGCAGTCCTCAGTCACCTCTCCTGATCACCAGGACATGTCAAAGATGACCATAAGCAGTCCAGCTTTGATGTCCGTCAGCAGAGTCCATAGACTTGTGGGTGCCTGGTTTGCATGGCTCCAACCCAGTCCTCCTTGACCAAGGGAAAGTCTTTCTTCCACCCTTCCTTCTCCCTAGTGTCCCAAGCTGGGAATCCCTGAGGGCTGGTCTTGTCAGTGATGACCAATGCAAAGAAGGTATTTAGTAACTCTGCCTTCTCTGCATCCTCCATTACCAGGGTACCCCCTCTATTTAGTATGGTCCCCTATTTTATTAGTTTTTCTTTTGTTATTGAAGTACTTGAAAAAGCCCTTCTTGTTGTTCTTGACATCCTTGTCCAGATTAAATTCTGGGTGATCCTTAGCCTATCTCGTCTCATTTCTACATATTCTGATAATCTCTCTATATTTGTTCCAAGTGGGATGTCCCTCCTACCACCTCCTGTGTATTTCCTGCTTGTGCTAGAGTACTGCATGAGTTTCTTTTTCATCCACACAGGCATTTTCCCCCTTTTCTCAATTTCTTACTTATGAGGGTGATCCCTTCTTCCCCTGGAGGAAGTGATACTTGACTATTGATCAACTGTCTTGTACTTTCTTCCCGGCATGGCGCCTTCCCATGGAATTCTTATCCCTAAAGAGGTGAAAGCTAGCTGTCCTGATATGCGTGGTTGTCATTTTACTCACTGTCCTGCTTCCTCCTCATCTAATCCTGAACTCCACAATCTCATGGTCACTACAGCCAAGGCTGCCCCCAACCTTCACATATCCAACCAGGCCTTCTCTGTTTGTTAGTATGAGGTTGAGCAGCACAGTATTCCTTGTTGTTTCCTTCACCACCTATGCTAGGAATGTGTCATCCATGCTTTCCAGAAACTTCCTGGATGCTTTGTGTCTGCTGTGTTGCTTCTCCAGCAGATGTCAGAGTGGCTGATCTCCCCCACAAGAACCAGGGCAGTGGCTGTAAGGCTATTTCCAGCTGCCTGTAGAAGGCCTCACCGCCTTCCCCCTCCTGATCAGGTAGCCTGGTGCAAACACCCTCAACAGCATCACGTTTAATAGTCTGACCCTTAGTCTTAACCCACACACTCTCAACTCACTCACCATCCACTCTAAGACAGAGCACCTGCAGTTACCAGTCAAGCTGATTGAAGCTGCAGATTCTTAGAGACTGTAAAATCAGATCCTTTTTTTTTCCCCTCCAGAAGTCCCAGATGAAACAAATCTTAAAATTTTGGCGTAACCTCTCTACATACTCATTTCACAAATGCAAAATTAGGATAGGGATAATGATCCCAATCTTTTTAAAGAGATTTAGCTGTGTAGCTGAGAGGTACTATATAATTGCTAAATTATACCTTTGTTACAGGTGTGGAGTCAAACAGTTCTCCATACTTTGCAATTGCTTTTGCCACAGAAGGTCGTCATCTTTCTGGACAGCTGTTAGGGCCTTGTTGCACCTTTTTTCCTATTTCTTATGAATTTTACCAAGCACAGAGAGTCCCAGACATGGCAATCTATCTTCTACATTTTTTCTTTGGAGCCATAAATAGAGCTATTGTTTGTTGTTGTTACTGTTGCTACAGCCCATTCCCTTGGGATCTGCACAGAGGTAGTAAAGGTTAGATATGGCCCATGTTTCTTTGATAATATTATCTTCAACTTTCCAAGACAAGGGTGGTGTTTGGGTGGGAAAAAACCAAATCCTCAGAAGTCCTTGAGAGGAAGAGGAGAGGTGGGGTAGTGGCAAATGGGATACTCCCTCAGTTGTTTGAGTGCACACTTGAAATACTAGTCGCTTTCTTTCCTAAGAGCTCATTGCTTTGTTTCACTTCTAAATAACATTGAATTTTCAGTGCCAGTCTAAGTTATTTACCACTCTATCCACTTCCCCAGTGATCTACCTAGTATTGTCACTGGAGTTCCATATCCCAATTTTTTTACAGAGACAATTACATTACAAACAGCAGGGAACAGAGCTTCTGCTGTAACTGGGGTGGATACTGGCCCTCCCTCAGGAATGCTGACAGTTAGAAAGAATACAGTTGCCTCTTTATCGGGAGGAACATTAGCTTTATCATTTTCCAGTATGAACAAAATTAAATAGCAGCATACAAAGTTTGTCTTTTGCGTTGCTTTTACTTTCTTAACACCATAGTAGAGATGTGTAAGACTATACTTATAAAATTTGTCACTGTGTTTCAGATACTCTTCATTCTACGGGCATGTAGATCTGGGGAAAAGTATCTATATTTATGTAAGAATTGCAGGAAAGCTCTGCTGTATCAGGTCCTGGTTCAAATCTTCATGCAATGGATAGACTCTTCTGCTAGTCCTGAATCCTACACTAATACTAGTCAACTGGTGCTGAGTATTCTTTATAATAATAACGCTGGTCCCAAAATTAGTCCCATGTAGAATAACACAGTTTACTGGAGACAACCTGTTTTGTTTTAGAAGATGAATGAGCAATATTTTTTTAGACTAATTTTGTGAATGTCTAGCTTTGGCCTTTTACTGTTTCCTCTTCATGATATATGAGTGTATAACTTCCTCTGATGTCATTTGCTTGGGCTTTCCTGTTAGAGAACTGAAGTCCTTTAAATAGCAAGTAGCAAATAATTGTTATGTATGGTGGAGAACTTGTGCTGTGAGTGCTGTAATGGACGCAAATGTGGCAGTATCAGATGCTTGATCTGTTTTTCTGGGTGTTCCCTGCTGGCCAGGAAAACCACCCTGACAAATACTATTCTTGTTCTGCTGAACATGGAAATGGATTGATTCTCAGGGTATAGTCAGAGAATTGGGTTTGGTTTAATGTCTTCCTCCAGCTGCAGTGATCAAGCTGTGGGCTTTCTAATAGGTAAACTCAGGCAGCACTCCTGATCTGCATACCTTATTCTCCCTTTTTCTCTGGCCTTCTTGCATCTCCCTTGTACCTTCCTATCCCACACTGGTCTCCTTCTTAGTAAACAATCCCAGGTAATTCGTAAATGGTCATAGTTCAAATACATATTTTTCCAGATTTGATATTTCTGATACCATTATCTAGGCATTCTTAGTTTTATATGTTATTACTGACATAGTAACACTGATATTGTTGATCTTTCAAGACAATCCATTAGGAAGTCTCTAGTGCTCCCCTCCAGATACCTGTGGAGGCTGGCACATTACCTTTCCATTTACATGGGAGATCTTCCCATCCCTCATGGCACTGCCTGTAAATTGTCAGCTTCTCAACTGCTGCCTGTTACATTCAGAATTTTCTTATGTTGTTGTATTGGTTTGAAACCAAACCAGTGGGATAGTGTAAATCAGAATAAAATTCAATAGGAAAAAATTAAAAATAAGTGAAATAATACAAGGAAAAGCACTGACAAAGTCAGATACAACCTGACACCCTGTTGGGGTGGTGGTAGCAGTCCAAACGTAGTAGCTCAGTTGAAGTGGTGATTCAGCAGTCTGGTCTCCAGCTGAAAGTCCAGTGGTAGCTCTTGTTCTCTGGGAAGCCAGTAGACAGGGCTCCCGTGGTGTTTGCAATCTCAGCTTATATCCAGGATGGAATGCTTGTCTCCTCCCTCTGGGCGGAGCATCCCACAATGGGATGATGTAATGTTGCCAGTCATGTGGTAAGGCCTTGATTGGCCATTAACACAATATTGTCCGGAATGGGTTATGTATGAGTCATGTTGCAAAACCCATTAACAGACGATAGTCCAGAGGGTGGAGGCAAGCAACACCACCCACCTGGTGTCAACAGTTCATGTAGATGGTAATAGAATAAACTGCAACCCAGGACAGTTGTGTCCTGTAGTTTTCAGTGTTCTTAGTGCAATCTCATGCTAGGTTCTTATTAAAGGGCTATCATTTGCCTGCAGCTCTAAGATATCTAACATGAATTTTCAGACCAGAAACATACTGTAACAGCGGTGGTAATGAAGTTGTCATTGTAGAGAGGATCTGTGCTGGATTCACAAATATCTTTATGAATATCTAAAGTTTATTAAAATGCTTATAAAATAAAAGGTCTCCCAAAACGAATTTAGTCCATCAGTCACAAATATTCTAATAATTATTCTACAGGCCATTGCAATCTTCATTTCTACGGGAATGTTTCAACTATAGACTGCATAACACAGCTGGTTATTTACTGTGACACTGGCTGTCCGGCTAGCTGTGTATTCGCCAGTGCCGGCACCCGCCCGGACGGGAGAGGATGGCGGAGGCTGCTCGCGGGCGCGGGAGGGTCGGCGAAGTCCCAGTTCGGGTTCACCAGACCCACCGGTGGTACGGGCACGCGGGAAGGCAGGAAGGAGGTGGAGGGGCTTCTTGTGGTATAGGGTTTATTGGGCGCCAAGGTCGCGCAGAGAAGCCCCGAGCGGCCGTTACCCAGGGGTTTTATGCCTTACAGACTGGGAGGGGAGAATACAAAACACCCAATGGTGCAGGGACACGGGGGTTGAATTCCAGTGGGCAAGGGTACAAACCAATCAGGAATAGCGTGGGAGGAGAGAGATCTCTCTTGAGAGATCTTCTCTTGAGGGAGAAGCCAAACACAGGGGAAAAATGTGGAGATGGCAGTGGCCAATTATGGGGGTATGCTGGCTGTGGAAGCGGCCATAACGCACTGCAACAGTTATTCTAACTTTAGAATAGTATTAAACCACTTTGGAATCATTATTAAGAAGTACATTGCTATGTTTAAACATTTATTTGTGTTGTAGGCCCTGGTGTTACAGATAGACCTATACATACACTTCTAGCATTGCTCTGCAATGTCTGAAACACCTAATGCAGATGAAAGGATCAACTATTATAAATACTGTGTGAGGTATAGTATTATACTAACATTTTTTAATAGATGGTGGATTTTCCAACACTGTGCTGAAAGGTTGCTGGCAGAAAATTAACATGCCTCCATAAAACTTCAGTTTTATATAATTTTACTGTGAAATATTAGGAATTCTTCCCTACCTACAACACTCCTATGCAATTTCCTTATAAATAGCTCTGAATGAATTTAAGCATCATAGAAAGGGACATTTGTGATACTCTGCTGTAATGTGAGTTGATAACGTGCAAGTTTTCATCTCTTCTTTTACATGTCATTCAGATCTGGCCTACATAGTTGCTAATTTTCCCTTGACCGGTGACTGTAATTTCTATCAGCTAGATGGGTTTCCTGACGTGCACAAGCAGCCATTAGCATGGAGGTCAACAAACTTATCTCCATTTATATGACCTGACTCAGAAATTTAGCAACTGGTCTCTAGAAATCACAACCTTGTGCCCCAGCTCAATCTCCATTCTGACAAAAAACATCTGATTACAAATATGCTCCCATGTAAGATTCATTATGCAGTCAATGATTGCACAAAAATGTAAAGGACAGAAAGGGACTTTTTGTTTCTCCCTGATTTTGACTCATTCCATTGTTTTCCCCCCTCTGTTTTTTGTTTGATGGTTTGTTTGGTTTTGTTTGTTTTTGTTAGCTGCTTGTGGGTTTTTTGTTTGTTGTGTTTTTTATGTTTAGAAAGGTTTTTGTACTGTTGTTCCCTGTTCAGTATTTTAAGAAAGTTCTTCCTATGTGTGGTGCCATAGAAGACTTCTCGTGCTTTTTAACATCATGTGGGGTTCCTTTTCTTGAGGGGACAGCTAGATTTTAGTGGAATAGCTGGTTAAAGGCATTAAAAATGCAACAGGGCACACCGATATTGATTAGTCCTTTATTCTCAATATTAGCACTACTTCTGAAATTACCTCTGCTTGAGAGACCTATGATAACACTTTTATTGTGTAAAATCAGTGTATCATCTCCAAGAATGCAAGCATACACTTTTTAGGGAAGAAGGCACAGGATCTTTTTGCATGCAAATAAATTTAATTATATTAAAAAGTACTGATTGGACAGTCAGAACTGCAATGTACACAAATCAGACACATGATATGTTTCAATCACTGATATGTTTGAAACATTGCCTCTTATGCCTGCAGCATAATATAATTTTCAGGGCAGTTTATCCCTCATGTTTCTGAAAAAAATTTTTCAGTGGTGATAAAGGCCTTTAAAAGCAGACTGAGATACACTGGCTCATTTCATACTTTCTGCTGAATAATATTCAAATGGGAAAGTGTTTTGATCTTTAGTGTTGCATTTGAAGCACAAATACCCACAGTAAGGGATATGAACTTGTTTCAAGGCATTTCAGCTATCTGTTTCCATAACCTTTAGGTTCCTGATAGCAAAGCTACAAATATGCATTAATGTTTAGATCTGGCTTAGAAATAACAATCTGTTTTTATTTCCATTTCCTTAGTACACTTCTTAAGTGATAGTAACATTTACAAATTAATTAATCTTCTAGAACGGGTCAGCAACGTTAAGTGAAAAAATACTTCCAGTCAAGAATGAAATTAGCAAGTGTTCCGCCACAGCTTAAATTTCATACTGATTGAACATGCACAGAATGTAAGGTTCCCTTCCCTTCCCTTCCCTTCCCTTCCCTTCCCTTCCTATTGAAAAATCAACCACAAAGTATGTGATAACACCTTAAATCCTTACATTTTTGGAAAAAAAACCAAAAACAAAACAAAACAAACCCAGTGGGTTTTATATTTTATGAACATGGAATACAACACTGGTTATGGAATCCCTCATAACCCTACAACTAGTAGTTACTAATAGTTACTATAATGCCTGGTAGAGGACTGATTCTTAAATGTCCTGTTTAGTTTCAGGTTTTCTTCTGGCAGCATTGTATTTTACCTAAAATAGTTTTCCACTCTATAGTTTACAAATATCTTTCTTCATTTTTTTTAGTTCACCCATCTTTCATACCACACTCAAGCATTCATCCCAGACGAAATTGAGGCAAACTGTTGCTTAACTATGAACTTTGTCTAAATTATTCTTAATTTTAACTTTTTCTTGTAGATTCTATGCCTTTTCTATAAAGAATCCTTTCTGTTCTAATTTTCTTCTTAGACTCTGTCAACCTAACTTTTAGCTATTCTCAGTGCTTTCCGATGACTAAAATGTAGTGTTTCTTGTCGAGCAATCCTTTATGTCAACTTTTATAGTAATTCTACTTGCATTTAATATCCTTTTTGAAGTTATTATTTAGCTAATTAGATTTGAAAACCCTCCACAGAAGTTTTTCCCCTTGGCTGGGGTATAAATTTTAGATTGTTTTTTTTTTTACTTTTGTCAGTGCAGCTGTCTTTATCAACCAGTACTCTTAATTTCTCATAATCTGTCCTTTTGAAATTGAGAACCTTAGGGCACAGTCATACATTCATTTTTGAAATAGATGTAGCAATTTAAGATGTCATTACCCTATAGCTAGTCATTAATACCCTTCAGTTGTTTGAAATTGTTGGAGCCTCAGCTATGGGGACTGATATCTGATGACACGAGCATTTCTAAGTCCATTTCTGAGCAAAGTGGAACAGGTTTGCTTAAACTAACATCAGCTACACTTTACGTGGGTCTGTTGTACTTTGTACTGAAATGTCCTTCCACAATGACTTACTGTCTCTCAGCTGAAGGGATGGTGACTAATTCCTGGAGAGTAATAATAGCACACAGTGTTGGACATCATGGAACTGCAGGAACTTTGGGATGTACTTCCTCCAGTCCCCCTCTGCGGGTGGGACAATAGCCCAATAGATCAAGTCAGGAATGACTGTGTCTGTTCAAGGCTGGAAAACATTCAAAGAAGATTTTACAACAGTATGGGGCTGTCCATTTAGTTTCAGGTGCATTTATCTCTATCATTATGTATCAGTGAAACTATATGAGTTTGAACAGTTACAATTACAGTGGTAATCTGTGAAAAATAATTGTGACCACGTCATCTTCAGCTGCTTACGTGTTTTAAAACCAGCGTAATCTCTCTGTATATTCTCTCTAGTTCGTCTCAGATAAAAGTGACCAATTACAATGTCAGCACTAGATGGGAAACTAAAGGTCAGAGTTTTCTGCAAAATGAAAATGTTCCTATTTTTTATCTCCTTTTCAGAGTGATTTTGACAAATAGGTAGATTTATTTTTTTTTTTGTCTTTGCTTTCCAGGAAATAGAACTTATTTGCCTTTCAATGGAGGTCCAAGTTTTAGTTTGGAAACCAGTGTCACGGCTGGGCAAAAGTATTGTCACACCAGTTCAACAGATACAGATCTCTCCTGGGAAGTCTTTTTAGCTTCAGAAGCACTTAAAATAGAAATTACAAGCTGAAACAGATTAATATTAAAACACTAGGATCCTAAGAAGAATATACTTCAGAGAAGTAAGAAATCCACTCTTCTATATACGCTCCTGAGAAATTTGAAAAAGATGTATCTTCTTTAGCCATGTGCATTTTGCTATGTATTTTTTTTCCCCAAGGCTCAAAGGCAGGATTATGACCAAATGACACATAACAGAGTGTCATGAAATACTTTTCTTCACAGCAATAAGGAAAGGGATAACCAAGCAGAGAAATTTGTAGCTGTTACCAAGGTTGTAAAGAAAATAATGAGAATAAACTGCACAGCAGTTTTTTGGTTTGGACAGTTTATATACCTATTTGTGCTGTAGAAAGGTTCAGTTTTTTGTAACTCTCTATGTAAGAGTTCTCAGGCTTCCATAATGTTTAGATGCAGATATTTTTACGTTGCTAATTTTAGGAATGCACCCTGAAATGTTCAAAGAACTACAATTCCTTACATTAAAGTGGGTGGAAGCTATTATTTTGAAATGAACAAAAATATTTGCTATTCTCTCTGTTCTTTTATTGGCTTGCACTGGTTTCTTGTCCTCTTGTGGGAAAGCAGAAACAATAGCCCCATATTCCATGTAACCAACTGAAATGCCTGGAACAGATGGAGGCACCATTATGTGAACGACTTAGCAGCCAAAATTTGTTTGCATAATCTGTTTGGGATATGCCCATGGATAGTTAATATCTATTTATAATCACTCATGAATCTTTCCCAACTTATGTATATATAATTGGGGTGGATTCATGAATGATTTATGAACAAAGAACTGAACTGCACTTGTCAGATGAATTATCTACAGCAGGTTATTTAACCTACTCATTAAAGGTCTCATATTTTGAGATTAAATGTTATTTGGGTCCACTTTTCTGATGGCATTTTTAATAAGTTCATGTTCAAAAAGTACTTTATTAGTATTTTTTCATTCAAGCCATATTAGTTCTTATCATGCTACATATGTCAAAATATGCATTAAAATAATAAGCTAAATTGAAAAGTCATTTACTCTATGAAAATTCTAAGAAAACTGTTCAGAGAATGGTTTTTCTGTTACAGAATCTTTTCTTTACAATAACAAGAATAAAAAAGAAAAAAAATACTGCAGCATGAAAACAGTTGAATGTATCACTAAATGTCCATCAGATTCTCTGAACAGGTCATTGCCAAGCTAGTGAATTTCTTGGTTGGTTACACATCCTCATTTTCATTTCAAGATGCCACAGAAAGCATTCTCTGCCAGGCAGCAATTAGTACTTAATCAGGTCTTATGGCTGAAATATTTGTCAGCAGCAATGGAGAGGAATCATTTGCTTCATTTCTGAAGTTCAGCACTGTCCTCTATGTAAAGTGATGCTCATTAGCATTCAGAACCATTGCATGGACAGCCTTTCCAGTGCGTTTTCTCAGATGGCTCTTTTTATCACTAGGAATGATTAGTGTCCTTACAAAGAGGCTCTTCAGATTTTTTCTCAAGTACAAATTTCCTGTTATTGTTTATAGAACATTGTTTCTAGTTCTTTAGCTTTAGATAGGATTTTTAGGTTAAAAACATCACAATATTCTTCTGCCTTTTTCTGGCAATGCATTTCAACTTTGAGATGGAACTGTGCCTTCTGGGATCCAAAACAGCTCCCTGTGCAACACAGAAATGCACACAGACTGATTGAATATTACAAACAAGTCTGTTTTCCCTTACTATAAGGAAGAAAAAGATTGATGTAGCCTCCATTTCTGTGGATCAGGAAAGAAAGCTAAGTGTAGAATAGAAGCAACAAAATAGAAAGTGCCCTGCCCCCATCTTTCCATGAGACACATGGAGCTGTTTTCAGAGAAAGGGAAGAGAAAATCAAGCAAATAGTTGTGTTGCAGAAATTCAGATGGTGCCTGTGCTTGTTTCCTCTGTTATAGATGTTAACAGCAATAGCTGAGTAAAACAACTGAAAGGCACAGCTGCTTTATTCCACATCCTTGCTGATTCTGATTATATTACAGAGCTCCAGCAGCTGGTCTGTGCTCACAAAGACCATTTTATTAGATATTTCTAATTTCTATTGACAGTGCGTCAGTGGATTTTAAATTCCCACAAGTAAGACTTCAGAGAAGAAAGAGAGGTGAAAGCAATCCTTTCTTTACTTATCTGTGAGACTAAACTATATTACTATATTTTATATGTAAATTATTCTTTACAAGAATTATGTATCCTCACAATTCAATTAATATATGACAATACTCTAGAAAATGAGAATAGAGAAAAATACAGAGCAAATTTTGGTGATCTGTTTCATTTTGGGGGGGGGGGGGATATGGTTGTCTGGTTGGTTGGTTGCTTGGCTTGTTGGGTTTTTTGGATGTCACGTTTAAAAAGTCTTTGATTTCTCTCTTTGACTGTTGGATTTCAGGGTGAATCATAAAGATCAGCAAGCACAATTTGTTCAAGGAAAGGGTTTGCCTAATTTTAAAGTAGTCTAGATAAATATCTGGATTGGAACTACCCATCCATGGGTAAGCTCCAATTCGAGTTTTCTGGCTTATTATTTCCTGTAACTGTTCTTGGAAAAGAGGAGTAGTAATCTTTTAAGCTATCAGAAATTTTCAATGTTTTGATGTGTGATCAGAAGCTGTTGATTTCTTAGCTTAGATTGGGACAAGTGAGCCAAAATGTGCAAAAAAATTCCATTTTTCCACTGTTACTAGCAGTTGAACAATGCTCTCAGTGGTGTAACAAACCCCTAAAAAGTCCTACCTTTCACAAAATTATATATTCCTTTAAAAATGGATTTAATTTTTTTTTCAATTAGACCTTCTATTTTTTCATACATTCCAGAAAGCACTTTTTGTCTTTTCTTCCCATGAAATTTATCATGTTTACATGCAAAACATATTAGGAATAAATTATTATTGAACATAAAGTCTCTGAAGTCCTAGCCACATAGCATCATTGTAAGAGTAATGGCATATGTCTTATTAAACAGAATTCATTATTCTTGTGGAGGCTCAAAATGTGGACATTAGAGCCAATATTAGAAGGCTCACATTTCCATCACAGTAGGTTCTGTGAAGGAATTGCTTGAATACTGATTGTGTGCTGGTGAGTTCATACTTTTTGTATTTGCATTACAAAGTAAAGTGAATAATCATGGTGACCCTGTTAATCAAGGTGTCATGGAAATGAAAGGGGAAAATGTTTTTTTTCCTTCAAAATCAATGACTGTAATGCTTTAGGTTAAGTGCTACCAATTTGGAGCAGAGTGGAAGAGTTAATTCATTTCTCTTACATTCTGTCCTCCTATTTATATATTCCCACTTAATGTTTACATTACCTGAGAGCACGTCTGTCTAACTAGAGTTCATATTTTATTAGTTTCTATTCTGAGGAATTGCTTACCAACTGTTCTGCTCTTCTCTAAGTGACTACATTTAATGAATTAAATCTTTGGTTTATGTTGTTTCTCTAAGCTATCAACACCTTTTGAGGTGTTGGACAGCAATTTTAATCTTTCAGCCATGCTTATTTTCCTTTCAAATATAGAATGTAATTATTTTTACATAGAATATATTACATGAAAATATATTTACCTTCCATATCAATATGTTTTAATATGTAATAAAACATCTGCTTGTCTCATATTCATTTAACTGGTGATAGAGGAAGCAGGTATGGGCCTAAAAGAAGCCTCTACAGAATGCCTTTAAGTAAGTCTGTCCATTGATTCAGTGAAACCTTAGTGATTTTCTGCTGGGTCTGCAAGTACTGAATCCATGCTCGTGCTAGAAGATTTTTCATAATTTTTATTATGTTCTTGTTCTTTAATTTGTTTATGAAAATGAAATAAGACTGAAGTCCTACTAAAATTCATAAAACATCTTTTCCTGTGAGGACACAGGACCACAGCATGGTGGAAATGGGCCGGTGCCTGTGGAGACAGGTCAGTGCCACCCCTGCTCAGAGAAAGGCCAGCCACAGCAGATTGTGCAGCATCATGTCCACAGGAGACTGGTTGTGTCCAGGCACAGAAGCTTCACAAATTTTCTGTGCAGCCAATGTCAGTGTTCAACCACTTGCACAGTAAAACAAGTGTCTTCTCCTGCTTAAACAGAGTTTTGTGTTTCAGCTGTGTTTCACCTTGTGCCTGTTGCCTCTTGTCATGCCAGAGGGCATCACAGAGAAGAGACTGTCTCCACATTCATGAGGTTTTTATATACTTGTCTAAGATGCCTCTGAGCCTTCTCTTCTCCAGGCGAAGCACTACCAACTTTCCCTTTTGTTGTGTAAGAAAACTACCTTCATATGGCTTTATTTCTGTTTTTGGTAATTAAATCTGCTTCTGCTGTAATTCATAGTGCTGGTTGTTTCATTTACCTAATAGCTAATTTACTCTCAAATGTGTACAGGTATTCCAATTAAGTTAATTATCTAAGTTCTGTCTCCTTTTAAAGAAAGACAGCATATTTGCAGTTTTCTTCCATTCTCATTCGTTCCCTAGGAGATCTCTCTAGTGATTCTATCAGTTTAATAGACCATTTTTAGTATTCTAAGGTTATACTTATCTTCTTGAAGCTATTTCAAAGTATCTGAGTGTTTAAAATATTCTCTGATCTGGTCCTTTCCTGTACTGGTTGAGAATTTTTTTTTTTTTTTTTCTTGCTTTAACTACAGTGATTAATGGGAATAATGGAACTAAAAATAAATACGCATTTTTAATTACTTCTGAGTTCTATTATTTTGGAATATGAGATTAGTAGAGCCATGTTCTGCCAAAGCTGAATACTTAATGAAAATGGCTTGCATTAGTAGTAACAATTATTGCTAGTGATAGTACTGTCTGATGCATTTTTTTCCTCAACTCCTTAGAAAGAAAAGAAAGGACGAGAGCACTTGGGCTGTACAGAAATGTGCAAGGCACTAATTGAGACCAATTCATCTCCGAATGTTCCACTGGTGGGATGATTTAGCATAGTTATGCCTAGTTTCACTCTTTTGTTCTTCTCTGTAATGAATTTTAAAGGGGCCTGACTGAGCCAAAGGCAAAGCAGGAAAAAAACTTTTAAAGCCAGAATAACACAAAACACATAAAAAAATAATCCAAATTGATGGTAACTCAATTTCAAGTCCTCTGTAAGGAGCTGCTTGTTAGGAAAATGCCCTAAGCTTCTCTTTAAAAGAGTAGTTCCCTGAGACTGGAAGCTGCCTTTCTTGTTCATGGCAATATATCACAAAGATAGAGACAAGAGGAGCTTGTCCAAATGGAAGGAGCAGAAAGGAAGAATTCTGTATGTCATCACAGGAGTTGCCCCAGCAGCACTTTTTCAGTAAAGAAAAAGGAAGGTTTAGTTTTAACATTCTGACGGAAGTTCAGATACATAATCGGAAAGTAGCAAATAACTTTTAGAGATTTCTTTCCTGTTTCATATCAACTGACTCTTTCCTTGACAAAGAAGAAAGCCAGTAAGTTATCTTGGCATAGGCTTCAGACACCACAACTTAATTTCTGAATTGCATACTCTAAAGTGTAGTACAGACAATTAACCACACTTGGATTGGTTCCAAGTTTTTAATATCAGTCTTCTAAGGAAGTTTCCATATTTTTTTTGCTTGATGAAGATACAAGATTTTTCCATCCTGCATAGTGAGAAAAAAAAAGAAATTCAGGAAAACCACTATTCACTGTAAGAATACCTTCTAGCCCTTTCTTCATAAAATAGAATACTTTGAATTCATTGAATGTTATTTCTTGGTTCATCATAGAGCTTCTCTCAGAATTTCAATGCAATATGCCTAACAGCCAGAAAACTATCTCCATCCTTTTTCCTTTTCCCAACGAACGGAAGTTTGAGTGCAAGGATACTGTGTATTCAGATCCACCTTTATACAGAATACAACATGATGAAATATTTGATTTCCTTTGCTTTCAAATGTGAATGCTTTTTGTAGTTCAGAGACCTTCTTATTCCCATCTGCCATTTCTTCTTGAACCAATCCATGAAGTTAAGTTTCCTCTTTCTCTATTCAGGTGGCTCAGAGTACCATGTGTGTTTGTCTGAGGACTTGCACATACCAAAAATTTGTAGAAAGGCAGGTAAGTAAATATAAACAAAAGAACAACAACCCCCATGTCACAGGAGAGCATATAGAAATAGAAAATTTGACAATCTACAAAGTGAAAGTTTTCATACATTTTTCTCTTTTTAAAAAAATTCAGTTTATTTGGCAAGATGCATGATAACAAATGTGAATTTTTTCTTTGTTTTTTAAATGTAGTTTGTGATCTTTTATGGGACAAGCCTAATCATTCCTATTCCATCTCAAATGCCACCTGTGTACTATACTGAACTTCCTTAAATATTGACTGCCTTTTTCTCATTGGGATCTCAAAGCTCTTCTATCAGTTGTGTGCTGTGTAGTAATTTTACCTCTTGAAATTTAAAGTTTGCTTTTTCAGAATATGACTTAACAGTATGGACAGATGCGAAAATTAAATGCAATCATACATGTGATGACTTCATACTCTTTGCAGTCATGTAAGAAAATTCAGTTATGCTTTTGCATGCCTACAGATAGTTTAAGTAATCTCACAGTGACATCACAGTTGCACAGGAGTACTGATTCTTGAAAACTGAAGGTAAAACAGAGATGGAAGAACAGATTGTAATAAACAATTGATTTGAAAACTAGGTAGATGGATTAATTCATTCTTCCTTTTTATTGGAATGCTCACATGTGTTAAATTATGGAAAGTAATTAGTTTGAAAACTGTTTAAAGTAGCTACTTACCATGGTCTCGTATTCCTAAATTGTAGAATTCATTGATGAAATATGCTGCATATTTTCTTTTGAGCCTTAATTCTGACGGTTAGATTGCCTTTATCAGTCACTCATCAGAATGGTTTTAATCCATAGAATGAGAAACTGAAGGGAGTAAGATAGGGTAGCTCAAGATAAAGATATGGAATCATAAACCTAAATCTCCTAGGAAATGATTTCTCACCTTTGTACTGAAAGACTCAAAAAGAAATAAAATATAAGTGCAAACTATATTTCTAAGGCTGAAATGGTTTATCATGTTGTACTTCTAACTCTCTTTCAAGGACACTGAAGTCAGATATGGTGATCTCTGTGTTAGTGAAAGTTGGGTTTAGCCATACCACAGCTCATCTGAGCAAAGAATAAGCTGGAAGGGGTTGCAGAATACTAAAGTATGAATTTTATTATCAGAAACATATTATTTCTATTTTAAAACCTCTGTGTCTGCTTCAGTTTTTTACTTCTGTCATCTCTAGTCAATCCTAAAACATTAACAAAAAGCTGTAGATTTGTTGTTTGTGTAGGAACAAAATGCACAGAACTCCTAGTAAAAGACTGACTTACTATTCTGTTCTTTTAATAAGCCACCTGCATTAATTTAGAGCTTGAGTTGCAGTGGTTTCTGCATTACATTTAGTGCTGAAATTCAAGACAACAGTTTGATCAAATAATTGTTTCAGCCTTTTTATGCATTCAGTATTGGCTGTTATCTCGGGACTATGGACAGTTTAGGAGCATTTAGGTCTTGCAGCTGTGAGAGTATATGAACTAGAAAGCTCAGTATGATGTGAGAGTTTAGTCCTGAAAGTGCTGATCAGGTAGTTTTGTCTTTCTGTCTGTCTGGGGAGGTTTCCTCTCCTAATTTTGCAGTGATTCCTACATTTGATTAGGTATACAGCTGGTAGACTAAAAGTAAATAATTATGTAAGTAAATAAATTAAATAATGTTATCTTCAGGCAGTGGTAATCAGGTTTTCAGTGAAAAAAACAGGAATTTCATAAGATTTTATTAATGCCATTTAAAATCTGTGCTCTAGAATACATGCAATCATGGAACCATGCTGAGCTGGAAGGTACCCACAAGGATCATTGAGTCCAGCAACTGGCCCTGCACAGGACCAGTGACCCCAAGAGTCACACCAGCTGCCCCAGAGCATTGTCCAAACACTTCTTGAACTGTGTTACGCTGGTGCTGTGACCTCTTCCCTGGGGAACTGTTCCAGTGCCCAAACACCCTCTGGGTGAAGAACCTTTTTCTAATATCCAGTCTAAACCTCCCCTGACATAACTTCAGGCCATTCCCTTCCATTCTGTCACCACAGAGAAGAGATCAGTGCCGGCCCCTCCTCTTCCTCTCATGAGGAAGTTGTAATTGCAATTAGGTCTCCCCTCAGTCTCTTCTCCAGGCTGAGCAGACCAAGTGACCTCAGCTGCTCCTCGGCTTGCCCTCAACGCCCTTCACCATCTTTTTTGCCCTCCTTCGGGCGCCTTCTCATTGTTTCATAACTTTTTTATATTATGGCACCCAAAACTGCCCCCAGCACTCGAGGTGACTCCCCCCCAGAGCACAGTAGAGGGGACAATCCCTTCCCTTGCCCCACTGGCGATGCTGTGCCTGATGCCCCCAGGACAGGGTTGGCCCTCCTGGCTTGTATTCTTAGGTGTAATCAGTTTAGGAACTGAGTAACCCTCCTATCTGCTAGGATGTAAAAGTGAGACATGAATGTGAGACATGAAGTTACTCTAAGACAGCAAATTTAACCTACCTAGGGACAGACCCAGGTGCATCTTTCCATCAGGTATCATGAAAATAGATATTAGTAAACTACATAATAATAACGAGAATGTTCGAAAGCTGATTCCAGAGTTATCTTAAAATAGATCTTAATTAAAATTAGAAAACTAGCTGTTGGCTTTCTTAGAAGTGAAAATTGGCAGTGACCTTTGGAGGACACCACTGAAGCTAGTAGAAGCCTATGTTTGGAATTAAGGTTTAATAAAGTGGAAGCTGTGAACTCACAGCAAACGTGTGTAAGAAAGCAGATTACAGAAAGAAACTCTTTGTCAGGAAAAGATGAATAATGTCCAAGATGGTATTACTGAGGTTCAATGAAGACAAGGCTTATAATTTACCTTTAGTGTTTCGAATTTTTTACACTAAAAAAAAAACTTTTAAGAAGTAGACTCCAGGAGTTAGAACACTGGGGGTTCAGCTTGCCTTCTTCCACATTAGGAATGCTATTTGATTGTCATTTTTTTCTAGGGATATGGTAAGGATTATGACTTAGCTAAACTGAAGCTGTGGCAATACATTAAGACCATACTAGTAGACAATCCCAAGATATATTTAGAACCATGATTACTGAGTTTTTCAAAGACAAACTGAGGAATAGAATTGCCTAGGAAGTTACGGAGGTCAGCCTAAACCAAGAAACAGATTAAGGCTATGTAAATCAGAACCTACAAAAAAGCAAGATCAACAAATTTCAGACAAGACCAAAAATGAGTTCAAAATACTGAAGGTTTAGCATTTCAGTGAAAATTTAGCACTGCCACTAAAACCTGCTTAAGGTTTAATAAACTAGAAATTGTGACTGTGCAAAAGAAGGTCACAGAAAAGAGTGAAAAAACCCACAAATTTGGTGTGGGACATCTTGGCAATAAATTTATCCAATCTCTTGGACTGACAATAAATGCCTGGTGGTGAAGTAAAAACAGAAGAAATCTAGATAAACCATTTTTAGATTTCTCACTGAAAAGAACAAATCATTTAAATGTGTCTAAAATCTTATGGAAATTTAGAATTAGGGTTCAGTTAGGTTTTAAATGGATTAAATTTGGAAATGAAGGTGTGACAGTAAGAAGGTCTTTGAAAATACTACACCTGAGAATACAAGATTTCAGTTGTTTAGGTTCACAGTGAAAAAATGGTATGAAGTATTTCTGAACCTGAGAGAAGCCCAGATTTTGGGAGAGACTGCAAGTCTGAGACTAAGAGAAGAGTTTAGAATATCAAGTTGCAAGAAGATATGGAATTCCTGGAGCAACAAAAACATGCCCACAGAAATCTAATCCAGGAGAACAACTAGGACAAGATTAGGAATGGCATCTTAAATGTATCCCAGAAGGAGTGTAGAAAATTGTCATGAGGTTTCTTAAGAACAAAATGAGAAATGACAATCTGAGGAACACTGTGTGATGAACTAAGGGTAGAGTATGAATCAAAGGAAAAGGCTAGGTAAAGATTTGGTTTATTGAAGAAAAAAAAGTGAGATAAGGGACAGCTTGCAATTCAATGCAATATGATATGAATGAGAAATTTGGGACACCTGTGAATATGCTAAAGGAAAACTTAAGAGTAAGCTTTTTGTCTTTTTCTATGAGAAACTGATGAAAGGTTCAAAGTAGATCACCATTAAGGTAGACAAAAGAGTATTCTTAGGACAGTGCCCAAAACATTTCTAAGGGATGCAATTGTTTATGGTGTGTACTTCTTAACCCAGATTCTAGATGGGACAGTTTGTTGTGATGCACATACAATATGAGTATGTTGGTTTGTTGATGCTGGCTTGCTCCTTCACTATGCCAACTATTTCTGCCAAAGAATACCCAGTTTCTGTCAAAAACATTTCACCATTGCCTCATCCTGATGCTCTTTTACAGAAGAGTAGTCAGGAGTTTAACAGAAGTAATTTTAATTAAATGTGCCTTTAGATTGATCCTGAACAGCATTTTGGATAGCCATGCTTTCTCCTCCTGCACTCCAGTTCTTTCTACTAGAGCAGCTAGGTGTTTTTTTTTTAGCTCCTTGATGGACAGGCTTTTAGTGTGCTCTAAAGCTTTGCCAGTGGTGAGTGTGCCATCATTAAGAGAAGTGAGTAATACTTCTGAAAGAGACAGGAACAATGTTATTCATATTGCAGTAAAAGGATGATAAGGAAATCTGGTTAGGATTACAGAGATAATTACTCTTTCCAGCACTTGCTTCCCTGAAGGTAATCAGCAGAAGCAGGCATCAAGGAAAACACCAGCAGATCTTCCTGTCTTGCATCCAGTGACTAAATCCTTGGCTGCTGCTATGTTCCTGGAATGGTAACCAGAGACACAATAATTTCCCTTTCCTTCTCATCCTAACTACACGTTTTCACCAAAAATATACTATAGCAGCAGCAAGCACTGCACATGACAGCAACATCTTTCCCCTTGCTCCCATGAGTACATAAACAAATAGAATTTGAAGCTGGGTATGTCACACCACAACAGAACCTAGTGTCTGACAGTAAACTTGCAATTCCCCAAACACAGCTCGTCAGCCCTGTCTAGTCCAGTAATAATTAATGAGTCAGAAAAAAACTTAATCATAAAGCATGTCAAATCTGGAACCTTATCTAGTTTGACTGACATTTGAGCACACACCAGTAAACCTGTCTTTGTTTACTGGTTTACTATCTCAACTTCTGAGTTCTGACCTTTGTGCAAGCCCCACTTCCTCTGCCAGACATACTAGTAAGCACAGCACAATTTTACTCACACCAGTTCTGCCACCAGTTTAAAATCAATGATACTCAGCAGCCCCTGAGTTCATCCAGGGGACCAATCATGAGTATAGCCCTAGCCCTAACTCAGTAAGAGAATTTGGATGGGGCAATAAATCCTGTTCACGGAGTACTGCTGGACTAGACTCTTAACTAAACCCCAACCTCAATAACAGCTCTAATGATGCCTGGCAGGTCTGATTATAACAGCACAAGACTGGTCCAGTTCAGCTTGAACGTGAGTCCACCTGTCCATTCTTGATAGTCAATTTTTCTAGCTCTTAGCACCTGCTAACCTGAATTCTAAGCTTCCAATAATGCTAGCATTAGCTACATAGATATCTCAGCCCTTCTCACCTCACCAAAATTAAAAAATCCTATCTATATCCAAGATATTTCTTTTTGTCTTGCTTCTGTACTAATCATACAGTGATAGCAGACTTGATTGAACTCTATGGCTTTTGTTAGATCTTGTAATAAATGTATTTATTGAAAATTGTTGGACCAAGCACGATCGTTTTCCCAGCACTAGGCTCAAAGCTAATATAGGAAATTCTCCATATATTTAATTCAATTTTAGGCATCCAGACAGTCCATTACTGGCAACTTTATGGAAGAAACATACCTCTTTCTCCTCCTTTTCTGCTTATAGCCTTGTGATTCAATTGCCCCCAGGAAAAGGGATGGTGAAAGGAGGGAAATACAGGCAAGTCTGGAGTGAAAAACAAAAGGAGATTCCTTCTCTGTTCAGCTTCTATGTTTGTAAACCATAGCTTTTAGTACAGCCCTATATCTCTCTTCTGATAACACCTCTGAAGAGATAATGTTACCAGAACACGACCAGAAAAATCCACAGGAAAAGAAACCATTATGTTTTAACAATTTATTATGGTAGCAAACTCCAAAATTACTGTAATATAGTGTGATCATTTTATCTTAAGTTTAACACAAAGTCTATCCTTATCCTTAATACACTACTCTGTTGTACGACAGCCAAACATGAAAATGAATCTGTTGTTCCAAGCCCACTTTGGGATTTTATGGTTACTGGTACTCTTAGAATAATTATCTTCAATTTATGAAATCTTGGTTCTAGGTTAGTGTCTTGGGGTGACTTTATGATGTGTATCCCCAATCACCACTCTATGCCCAGAAGATGAATCCTGTGCCTTTAAGACGGGGTGCAAGAGGAAAAAGACTGAGCGAACTTTTCCAAACAATTTCTCAAGGACACACACAGCCCTCTCTGGGCTCGGCGGCAGAGTGTGGAGGGCAGCGACTTTGCTCTTCAGACAGCTCTCAGCTCCCTTTCTCCAGAGAGAGAGTTTTCCTGGGACCTTTTTTGGGTTATTTTTTCCCTTCTCTTCGGGACTGTTGTACAACATCGGACCACACCGGGGGAGAACTCCTTTTCCAAGNAACCTGGGTTTGGGGGAGGGGTGGTGGTAACCTGCCTTCCCTCAGAGGATATTTCTCCTCTAATTTGGCCAAACCGGCACAGTTAGTCAACATGCAGTAAAGCCCAACAGAAGCCCAACTCAGTCTCCTTTAGACCCATAATGGCCAACATTCTTAATAACCTTGGAAACGAGACTAGATTTTGTTCCACATGATCTGTTTTATTAAGCCCTAGCTACAAAGCCAGCTCTAACCCTATTATCACATCTGCTGTTGGCTGGCGGATGACAACCTACAACCCAGATCTGAGAGGAAATCTTTGCCAATCTTGAGAGACAGCCAGACACCAAGAAGCAGGATATCAAGTATCTCAGGTGAAAATGGGTCCCTTTGTTTACCTACATGAACTGAGTTGACAGTCTTAGTGACAGTTACATCTTCTAGTACAGTAAAGGTGAACCATGACTTTGTACAATATTCAGTAGTAATAGGGTATAATATTTCCTGTTTCAACCATGAAAATACTGTCAGGTATTGTGCTATTGTGCTCCTTTTGGGTTCTGGTTTAACCCATCATTTTTACAGACATTTTAGAGAGTCTACTAGCTCCCAGCCATAATCCCAAGATTAAATTAGGTTCATTGGTATTATGTGGAATACCTCTTCTAATTTTTACACTGAGAAACCAAGTGGTTCCTGCTATAAATTTATTTTGTGGCATGCATTTTAATTGTGCTTATACTGTCACACTGGAGAGTACACATCTCCAAAATCTAGCATTAGGCAAAGGCCTGATTAGATCAATAAACTCAGAGTGGTGACAGTCTTAATTTTTCCCCTGGGAAACCTAATGACCAATGACACACTTGCCATCACTCCAGAGCTTCTCATTTACTAGTCCTTAATCTAGGCTCACACACCTAGGCTCACAGTTCAATCATATGAATTACATGCCAAGACGGAAATTTAATTGCTACCATCTTAAACCTAATTTGAAATCTAATTTCAAATGCTGCATTTGTCTCTCAGAGTTTCTTGTTTACTAAAATGTAAAAAGCCTGAGACCGTGCTCACTGATGCCCTGTGAAACACCTGGAACTGCTTGGTCGTGCAGGCTGGAGCAGACCATGAGAAATCTCTATCCAGGTTCCCACCCAAAGCAGGGTCACCAGTGCATTCAGGCCAAGCTGCTCAGAGCTCTATACAGTCTGGGAACCACCAGGGACATAGATTTCAGTCTCTCTAGGCTGCATAATTTTCCTCATTGTGTTTTTTCCTTATTTCCAGCCTGAGCCTCCCATGTTTCAGGTACTGCCTATTGCCCTGCCACATGTACCACTGTGAAAGACCTAGTTGTGCCTGCCTGATCCCCTCCTCTCAGTGACCGAGTTGCTAGTAGGTGCCACTGTCATCAACACCTCTCCTGGATGAACCAGCCCTAGTGCTACAAGCCTCTCCCCACAGGGCATGAGTTCCAGATCCCACCATTTTGGTAGCCTACGCTTGATTGCACATCATATTCCAGGGGTAGTGTAACCCAAGTGCCAATAGAAGAGGCATATTTATTCACTTTCTTTGAGATACTCAGTGTGTTCCTTTTGAGGTAGTCCAGGGTTTGCTGTTTGCTTACTGCCAGGGTTCACTGCAGACTCCATTCAGTCAACTTCTTCATCAGAATGTGCAGATGTGGCACTTAAAGGCATGGTTTAGTGGTGGAATTGACAGTGTTAGTTTTGTTGCAAAAACATAACACGCCCAACCATGAGTGCTAGAATAGTCTACTAATTATGCGTCCAGCTGCATTCAAAAGAGCCAGTCAGGTAAACTAATGGTGTGTTTATTAAATGCAACATATAGAGTACTTTTGGATTGTTGTCAAAATATGCATTAAGTGCAGAATGGCTATATATATCACTTACAATATTATTGCAATCACAAACTTAATTTCCCACCTGAAAACACTTGGTGAAGATGAGGATAAAAGACTTCGTGAAATGTGTCCCTTCTAGGGAGGGCAAGGAGGACAAACCCATCAATCTGTCCCTACAAATTTCATGTTGAATTCTCATCCCCCAGTTAGGGTGGGACCGTGGTCAAAGTTTTCATTCTTTGTGGTCACATTGTATAGAATATGTAGGATGTGTATTTTGGTAGCAGTTGTACAAAACATTCCTTGGTATCAACAGAAAGAACAAGACCACAGTTTCACTCCACTTCATGTTCCTCTCTGATGCCATGGCACCACAAACCACTGACCTCCATCTGGTTTCAGTGTCTGTTCAGATCACATCATGTTTGAGCTTTGCATTTTCTTCACAGTTTCATGCTTCCGACAGTTGGACTGATCTTAAAGATTTTTTCCAACTGAAAAGAAAATTATTCTAAGACCCAAGGGACCTATCCTGCAGAGTTACTGCCAGGGCTGACAGTGATGCAGTACTCTACATTTGTTCGTTTCATGGGATAATCAGTCTAGTCCTCTCACATGTGCAGCTCTGCTTTTGTATTTTATGGACTGTACCCCCATCCCTCTCTTGTTCAAAACTTGATGAAGAGTATTTCACTTTGTTATCCAGGCCATTGATAAAGATGCTAAACAGAACAGGTTCCAGGATAGACCCAGAGAGCTCTGCTTTCAACCTCAACCTGGATTATGAGTCATTAACCACTATACTGATTAAGACAATTTTTTGTCTAGACGGTAGGCCAACCACCTGGATTTTAACATGCCATCCTGCTTACAAGGATTCTACAGGAGACTTGATCAAAACATCTGCAAAAGTCAAGATAGACCTCCTACAAGGTAGGAAACTGCTCCCTCTCATCCACTTACACGACTTATTCCTGACAAATTCATGCTGGCCATTTGCAAAAGCCCTCTATTCATGCATCCAGAAATGGCTTACAAGAGGACTTATTCTATAATTTTCCCCAGGCACAAGAGTGAAACTGTCCAACTTGTAGATCCCTGGATTGTTTTTTTGCAGATTTTGAAGCTAGTTGCTGCATTTTCCTTTCTGCAACCATAACAGATTTTATAAGTTTTTCAGAGACAGTCAAGAGAAGGCAGTTCTCTTAGCATTCTCAGATGCATCCTGTTTGGACTAGACTTGTATGAGGTAAGGTTTATTGCAAGTCCCTTAACTTGAATTACAGTCTGTCCTCACTTCCAGATTTTGTATACACCTTTCTGCAATGAATCTCAGTCATTAGTTCCCTGTTTAGCCACACCAGTCTCCTGATATGCTCAGGTATTGTCCTGAATGTTGGGATAGACCTGTCTTGAAGGTGGAGGATGTTGTCCTGTATAACTGAATTCCTTTGTCCTTCAGAGCTCTACCCCAGTTTCCTGGAGAGCTATTTTTTCTTTCTTCTGGTGTCCAGGGATCTGCTCTTCTACTTGACTTCTTCATTCCTGTCAGGATTGTGAAATCCATTACTCCCTGTTTCTTACAGCCAAAGCTGCCAGTGATAATAATTTTCACTACCAGTTCCCTCATTCATGAGTCACACCATTCACAATCACTTACTTATCTCTGTAAGACTTCATGGAAACTTATGTAAGAATAACTCCAAAAGGGTTAGTTATAATTAACATCATCTGTTTTATAAACTAAATAAATATAGAATACCTTTCAGTATTTTGAGGAGATACTAAATTCAGACCTGTTCAATGTAACTGGAAGTTAACCTGACCATGAGACGCTATTGCTCTAAAAAGTCCAGCTATTTTTTGAAAGTAAATCAAAACTGCTGTCATGAAATCAGAAAGAGATGTAGGAAACCAAATTAGCCAAATAAGAATGCAATGAGAATACACTAATATAACTTGTAGGTGGAATAAGTACTTATTGCCTGTTGTTTGGCTATCTTCCTTGCATTCAGTAAAGTCCTAATGATAGCAAACTGGTAGATACATACATTATGTTTGGTAGAAACCCAGCCAAATGGCATTCTCCTTATGCTGCAGAGAATTAAATTCTGTAGTTACATACTTCCAATGGTCATAAGGAAAACAAAAAGAGAAAAAAAACCCTTTGGAGGTCTGTTTATGATTAGTGAGATCATATGATAAAATATGCATACTTTTTTTCGATTGCTTAAGACAAGGAGATAAGCAGAGAGAGTCTGGAACATCTCAGTGAACATGTGTCATGGTTTTAAACTCATCTGGAGATGAAACACCACACAGACACTCACTCAACTCTGCCTGTCTTCCACCCTCACCCCACTGAAATGGGGAGGAAAATCGAACTAAAACTTGTATGTTGAGATAAGAAAAGTTTAATAATTGAAAGTGAAGTAAAATAATGGTAAATAAATATTATAATGATAGTAAAAGTGAGAAAACCGAGTGATCCACAGTACAGTTGCTCACTACCCACTGACTGATGCCTGACCCCCCTTCCTGAACCCAGATCAGCCCCTTCCACGTCACCCCCCCCCAGTTTATACACTGGCCATGATGTTCTGTGGTGTGGAATATCCCTTTGGCCAGTGCCAGTCACCTGTCCCAGCTGTGCTCCCTGTTTCTTTTGTTCACCTCACTGGTGAAGCACAAGAAAAGGAAAAAGAAATCCTTGATTTAGGATAAACACAACTTAGGAAAAAACCAAAATATCAGTGTGTTATCAACACCGTGCTCATTCAGTGCCCAAACACAGCACTGAGAGTAACAGCTACTGAGAAGAAATTAACTCTGCCCGAGCTGAAACCAGCACAGCATGAAATCACAAATTCTCGGTAGAAACATTTGGATGACAGAATGAAAAAACCCAAAGTCCTTCCGACGCTAGGACTTTGCTTGGATCTTTGGCACTATAGCACATTGGCAATAGGTCAAACCACTCAGGAAATGATAAATTCATTGTATGTTAGAGAAACTCTGTTTTTTCTCTTATACTTTAAGCAAGGGTTTGCCAATTTCACTAAAGCAGAAAAAAAATAGGTTGTACTAAGAACAACATACTTTGTGTGAAGTACTGGTAGTTTGTACCACTTTGTAGTAGTGGCAAAGCAAAAGTAATCTGCAGAAGCTGAGAGTTACAACACTTTTTTTTTAATTGCATACATATTCTTGAAAGGAAAAGAATAGCAGCTAGTATATTCATGCAATTTGCTCTTGCAAAAGCTCCAGAGGATGAGACCACATTGGTTTTTTTTTTTTTTTTGAGTATGTGAACAGGTAAGCAAAATACATAATTTTTAAAGACCTATATCAGAGTAATTAAAATAATTAAAAATCATTTCAGAGGCTTCGATCTTCTTGGTGAAACGGTTGCCTTTAACAGTTTTCCCATTAATTTTAAAGATAAAGTTCTAGTCCGTTCTCAAGGGAGGATCTAGTCCAAGCTCAAGGGAGAGCAGTGGGATATTTGTCTTTCCTTGGAGATTTTAATCCAGTGAATCTAGCAGACATAGAATGATGGAGATTATACATACATTATTTGCAGTGTCTTCTGTGTTATTTTTACTTAAAGAAAATTTTCTCTATCTCTGTACAGCTTTCTTGATTTTCAATATTTAAATGAGAAAAATAATAGCCCTCTTCTGTTCTTTCTTCACTCTGTTAAGTCTTCATCAAGGGTAAATAGATACATACATATAAATAATGTATATGCAATAATAATGCATACAGAGGCCCAGAGAGTTTCACAGAATAGTCTGATTTGGAAGGGACCCACAAGGATCATTGAGTCCAACTCTTAAGTGAATGGACCATAAGGAGATTGAATCTGTGACCTTGGCGTTATTGCACGTGTGTGTGTGTGTGTGTGTGTGTGAACATATAGGTAAATTTGTCTACCTGTATGCTCATAGGTACCTTCACATACATATTTTTTTTTAAGCAGAGGACCCATGACTGGTCTGACAGAAGTCTATCTGGCTCCCTACAGCTGCCTCAGATTATTTGACATCTGTTGTGAGTTTATAAAGCATGGATTATGCACCCTAGGGTGTTGTTAAGAAGGAAAGGGACCTCCTAAAGATTATTTGAGTGCTGTATGTTAAGTTACAACAAAATTTCTTCCAGATGACAATAAACACTTCAAGTTCTATCACAATTCTTTATACTGACCATATCTATTTTGCCAACAGTGATACCTGAAGCAGTGGTTTACGAAAGCATCACTTAAAGAAAGAAACTTCAGCTAATGAAAAAAAATTAGATTTTTCAGTCTCGAGGAACCGAGTTGTATTATAAGCATACAAGGAACTTATGAAACTCATAGAACTCAAGGAACTCAGAAAAGGAACTATTGTGGGCAAGCTTCAGCACATTATTTCTTGAAAATACGCACATTATTAAAGCACGTATACTTGGGTGCCAAATGTTCTTTGACCTGTTGTGATCTGTTACACATTTCCTCAAGCAGCCTCTACCTCAGTACAGAAGTTTTATGTGTGTCTGTGTGTACACATTGTTTGTATGTAAGACAGTATATATGCTCACTTTAGGTACATTCAAATTTTACAGGAGTGAAAGGTCATACTGAGTTGGAAAAATTTAAGAGCTTGGGTTTTGCTTTTGGGAAGATGCAGAACAAGACAAAGAAAAGGCAAATGTTATACTCCATTTATTTTCATTAGAGTAAGAACAGTGAAAGTAAAAATAGATGAAAAACTGCTTTCAAAGATTGATGAGATGTTATTTTAACAGTATAAATGCCCTACATACACTAAGACTGTGGTAAGTAACTGTGTTTTAGATGACAATAAAAATTGTTTATCATCAAAAAAGGAAGATGTTTTCCAGAATGTTTGGATTTCAGCTCAGTGAAAGCAACAGTCAAACTGCCTGCTGTGACTTTAGGAAGTCTGGGCAATGGCTACTAGACGCACAAAGATGGCCTGTGCAAATACTTTCCTGTGCAAGGTCAGTGTCATAGAGTTCACCGAGGGGGTAACAATCACATCAGCATGCTGGGTGGGTGCCATGGGAGGGACCCACTTCCCCTGCACAGCCTCAGTGAGGCCAGCACATCCAGGGCACCTCAAACTCACCCTTCTGTGCAAGCTACACCTGCCCAGTGTATGTTTATGCAGACAAGAGCAGCATGTTCAGGCTGACTGCTTCCACTGGACGTGCTCTGCACAGCATTTTCAGTCTTGTTTTCATCTGGAATTTCCTCAGTGAAAGAGACCTTTGCAGGACAGTCTCATCTGGGAGAAACAGGAGGAAAAAACACCCTGAGAAGATGCTGCAGCATGTCTTACGGAAGACAGAGTTAACTGCTACGGAGGTTAAGGAAATGATGAGTTCACCAACAAGGCTCTGGCCTGAGTAGTGGCATCACCATCCTGATACAAGAATAAGATGTTCTTGCAAAAAAAATCACAAGAATACAGGGGAAGGTGGACAGTCTTAATAGTTGAGGGGCATAGAATTTAGAAATCTGAACATTATATTTTCATGTTTGCTGATCTTCTATGTTGTGTTGATATCCACTGCACTTCAACACTGGCATGAACTTAGAACTGCTATGATAGATGAAAACATTCTAGAGGTAATTGCAAGTGGATTTAGTTATCTAATCCTTCGTGGAAGTCTTTAATTAAAAAAATGTAGCATGGTAGTATTTATATTCAAACTCTGAAGTTCATATCATAAGATATAAGACATTCATATCATAAGACACAAGATGATCATAGCCTTCATGTGTGAAATGTTTACATCATTCTCCTACTGTGATATTTTAAGACTGATGCTAGCATTTAATAAAGTATTATTTTTCATAAAGTAGATCTTTAATGAGCTGTTCAGGACATGAGATAGCTGAAATCTCTGTGAACCTCAACTTGAGAAAACTACCTTACAAATCTCACTTTTCTGGTAAAGCCTTTGGATTGTGTTAAGCAAATGGCATTGCTCTTCCTGCTCTTGGAGCTCTGACACTGTAGAAAGGGATGAGAGAGTACAATTCAGAACACGTTAAGCCTGTGGTAGAAATCGGAGTTCATGCCTTTTACATCCTTAGGTAAACCCTGACAGCAGTCCTGCTCACACCCTGATGTGTGTATTTTACTTATCTGGCAGTGAGAATAGGTGGGCAGCCCAACTCTCAAGGGTGAACATCAGGTTATTTTTATCTATCCTGTTTTAACAGACATCCAATTTGGCTCCAGGAACCAGAGACTGACAGTGAACTAAACTCCCCCCAAATACGTGCATCACTCAGGAGGCCTTAGGAAAGAGGAGACGCTGAGCTGTGCAAAGATTTGCATTTCCTTATCTGAGTCCTAGGGCAGGATCTCAACTTCATCCCAACAGTAGCATGCAGGAGAAACTCTGTTTTGCCTCTGGAAAGCTGCTGAATGAGGAGGAAGAATGGAGATGGTGGGGTCCAACTTCAGATTTAGCTGCACAGCAGTGCCTTATTTAGATAATGTACCTGAATGGGTGTATCAGCAGAGTCCGTGAGAGCTGAGATTCACAGCTGTCCTTCAGGGTAAGGGTGCTCCCTGCAGCAAAGAAAGGAGACTGAGATGTAACAATGGAGGAGGATGTTTTCCATTTGTATGTAAGACTGACTGGGTTAAATTTATTTTAACAAGGAGCAACATGCCATATTCCTTCAAATTGTAGAGCTATTATTTAATACCAGCACTATTCAGATAGGTCTCAGTTTTGCGTTTAGTATTGCATAACAGAAGGGATATTATTTGATAACCATTGGATACAGAATAAGATAGGAAGCTGAGTGGTACTGCTGCTTAAGCTAATTTATTTTTTGTTAAAGTAAATAGGATTTATCACACCAGAAAACATGGAAGGTGGGAGGTTGAGATAAATCAGAATATTTCACAGGTAAACATTGTGAAGTAGCAGCTTGAAAACACAACAGAATCATAGAACTGTAGAACCTGGGAGACCCTGAGCTGGAAGGGACCCATGAGGACCATTGAGTCCAACTCATGACTGCACACAGGTCAACCAAAAAAGATGAATGATATATCTGAAAGCATTGTTCAAACATTTTTGAACACCAACAGGCTTGGCACCGTGACCATTTCTCTGTTGAGCCTGTTTCAGTGCTTGACCATTCTCTTAATGAAGAACTTCTTCTTCCAATATCTGTTCTAAATTTTTCCTTGAAATAACTTTAATCTATTCCCTCATGTCCCAGCACCAGACAGCAGAAAGAAGAGACTACCACCCCTCTCTCTGCTTCCCCTCATGTGGATGTGACCTCACAACAGTGAGGTCACCCCTATGCCTCTGCTACTCTAAGATAAACAAACCTAGTACCCGCAGGTGCTGCTGATAAGTCACACCCTCTAGTTCTTTCACCATCTTTGTTGCCATCCTTTGGACACATTCTCATATTTCTCTATCCTCCTTCTGTTGTTGAGTCCAAAACTGCACACAGAGGTCTCACCAATACTGAGTATAGTGGGACAATGACTTCTCTTGATGGTTAATGCATGCTAGGATGTGGCTGACCTTTTTGGCTGCCAGGACATACTGTTGACTCACACTGAGCTTAGCATCATCCAAAAATCTGATGCTTTTTTGCAGAGCTGAGTTCCAGCCTCTCATCCCTTGATCTATAAGACGTCCAGGATGACACCATTCCAGATGCAGAATCTGACATTTTGTCCTTGTTAAACTTCTACAAGTGGTGATTGCCCAGTGTTCTAATCTCTCTAAAGGTCTCTTCAAGACCTCTCTGCCATGAAGGTAATAAATGGCTCCTCCTAATTCAATGTTGTTGGCAAACTTACTTATTGAGCACTCTGTGCCTCTGTCCAGGGCAGTGGTTAAAACAGTGAAGATAACTAATCCTAAAATTGAGCAGTGGGGAACATACTAGTGTATAGTAGCCAGTCAGATGTTGCTGCATTTAGTACAGTTCTCTGAGCCTGACCCTTTAGCTGATCAAGATCATAAAATACGTGGGGTTGGTAAGGATCACTGAAGTTCATCTAACCTTGTCTCTCTTCAATTAAAGGCATGTTCAGATTGCTCAGGACCCTGTACTGTTAAAAATATCTAAGGAGGTTCCATAGTCTCTTTGGACACCTCTTGCAGGTCGTCTGTATTTTTCTTCCCGCTTTCCCCTTTCCCTTTCCCCATTCCCTTTCCCTTTCCCTTTCCCTTTCCNTCCCCTTTCCTTTTATTTTTCTCCTTTCCCTTTCCCCTTTCTTCTCCCCTTCCCCTTTCTTTTCCCCTTCCCCTTCCCCTTTCCTTTTCCTCTTCCCCCTTCCTTTCCCTTTCCCCTTTCCTTTCCTTCCCCCTTCCCCTTTCCTTAAAATTTTCAGTGTTTATTCACATAATTCTCTCCTGTGTCAGTTTTGTATTATGACAATATATAAATACACAATGTTCTCTCTGTCTTGTTTTTACCTGCTCACTTAATGCATAATTTGGTGGTTACATAAAACTGTTTTTTACCTTTTTTCTTTAGGTTTAAAGAATTGTCATCCTGAGCCATGTTCTCTGAACTCTCAGGGTTATGAAGAAGCATCTAGGGAGAAAGATGCTTCTGGACAGTTGAATAAAAACCTCAAAAAATCTGGTTTTCTTGTGGTTTATTTTCGTTCAGTTTCTGTGGACCATTGACTTCTCCTCACTTTGACCATAACAGATGCATTCCTACCCCAAATGCACAGGGAATGCATACTAAATATTTTTCAAGTGAGGTTTAAGTGCATTCTATAAATTGTTTTATCTATATTTCTTTTCTTCCCCTCCCCACAAGTCTGCATCTAAAATCCACTACGTCTTTTATTGGCACAATGGTGTTGCTCTGATTCATTACCATAAAGGACTTGCTGACAGATGACTCCTGACGGACTACAAATTGAAGACCACTGGGAAATCCTGTGTTGCTGCAGCCAAGATGTCTAATCTGAGATGTAATGGATTGCCTTTCCACAGTATTGAGCAGCAGCAAAACTAATAGTGAGCTTCACTGGTATGGCACTTTGGTTTGGATTACTTTTTTTTTAATTTTAAAGAAAAGGCATAGATCCACCTCACGGTATAGATTCAGCTTTCTTTTAAAGTGGTGATGTGTATCATAGAGGGAGAAAATGCACCACTCTGCCTTTTGCTCATGTGATTTTTAGGCAAGTCTCCCCCTAGTCTCCTATGTAAGCCTAAAGGCTATAACATCAACAATTTATTTTGCCAGCAAGATTTGTTACTTTTTTGGTAACTGTTAAAAGTGTATTTAAACGCCATTTTACACAATTTTCTAACTGTTTAGCATACTCATTCTTCTTTGGTAAAATTATGTCACAAAATCCAGCATCTGACTAAGCTTCCTTTGGTCTTTCATCGTGTAAGACATATAAAAGTGAAAAAGGAAACAAACCCCAAAGCACCTGTAGTATTTTCTAGTTCTACAATAAACTATTTTTCAGGTAGGGTAAACTCAGCACAGTAGGAGACAGTCTAGAATTTATTAGAATTTCTATAATATCTGAAAAATATTCAGACACTTTCATGAAATAAAAAGAAGTAAAATTTGGGAAGGCATCTCCTCTGTGATGTATATCTATACATTCAGTAACTCTGAAAGTACACTTAAGAAAGTAGACTCCTTGCCATATTTCTAAGTTTTGACAGAGATTTTGTGTACTTATTGTTTGGGGTTTTTTTAGTATCCGGGTGATTTCCAAGAAGATAATTTAGTACCTGTTCCTCAAAATGTACACAATCATGAGCAAAAATCTTTGACCTGTGAAAAACAGAAATATTGTATGTGCATGCTTACATTACATAAAAGAATGGAATGTTTAAGAATCTCTCTTAAATAAGGTGCAAATAAGGTGACTTCAACAGTTCTAAAACCGTGTCTCAAATCTATTTTCACTTAATCCCCCATTTGATCTATTTATGGTACCAGCTGTCAGCTAATTTCAATTATATAATAAAGCCATTTGCGTAGGTATGTGTTAGAGGATAGATGATTAATGAAATTCTCACTACCACCTTCAAAACACTTGGCGGCAGTAGAAAGAGTATTTAAACCAAAGAAGTGTGCTGAGTAAAGAACACAATAGGATTGTAAACTCAGAGAAACCCTGAGGGAAAGGGACTCTACTATATTTATAGTGGGCCCAGTTCCAAGACACAGGAGAAGAAACATAGACATTCACTGCCACACTGGATTAGAAAAGTCTCTTTCTGCAAACGTTAAGAACAGGCAGTAGTAGGTTTACAGGTCTCTTATATTGCTAATAAATTGAAAAGCAAATGGCTGCACAAATCTGGTAAAACCTCCTTGATCTCTGCAATTTGTGAAGGATTATTTTAGCAATTTATGTCTGTAGCTCAGCTAAATTCTGAAGAGGAGAAATTGAAAGAACAGGTAAGTTCTGGAATTTCAGCCTAGGTTGATGTAGCGTTACTCTGTAGAAAAAATCACACAGTACTGAAAACAGAAAGAGATTCTTGAAACACTCTTGAAATCTGGGATATAATGCTAAATTCTCACAATTTTTTTTTTTAAATGTTCTATATATTAATGACAAAAGTAGTGGTCAAAACCAGCTCCAAACAAAAAGTTTTGTTACGCTGGGATCAGCACTTTCTCTATTGGTCTGTTGCTATTGCTTTCGCAGCTCTGGGGTAGAGAAAAAAAAAAGAACGACAAGACAGAAGCCATGGTGTTTAAATGACACATACAGTGCCTGGAGAATTCTATGGAAACAGCAAAGATTAACAACAAGGACAGACAGACAGTTAATTCATGCATCTTAGTATCAGGATGTTTTGGATATGTTCTTTCCACAACACTGCCTCGACTGAATCAGGAGCTGGAGTCACCGTATGTGCTTCCCACAGAGAGAAAACCTTCTGGTTGTATTTGAGAGTGTCTCAACAAGTCATATCTGAGAAACAGTGATTCTGTGTCTGAGAAAATTTCTGCTGGTGACAGCATTCTGTTAATGTAGTGTAATTCAATAAAGCCATTTTTGAAAGAGAATGTTGCCTCATGTTTAGTGATATGCATATTATTTTGAATGCCAGGATTTGCATGAAATGAATTGGGTCATTTCTAATTATGCCCTTACTTATATTTTATCTTTCAAATATTTCTCGGATAAAGAAATATGGTCTAAATCTGCTGTAACATGCATAGTAAAAGAAAAAAACCCAAAACTGTGTTGGAAACAGAGTTATTTCCATGGGCCAAATTCCAGCTTTACTCACAACCCTGGCCAATACCACTGAAGTTAATGGGGTTGAAAAGGGTGTAAGTTAACTCAGACTTGGCCTTGTATGTTTCCAGATTTGTCCCTTGTGACTTATGATAGATGGAAATGATTTGATTTTTTTAAAAAACAAACTCTGACAGCTTGAGGTGGAAGCTAATGTCCCGTTTTCTGCCAAAAATCATATAATTTGGGGTGGAAAAATATTCTTTATAGTCTATGATGAAACTAAGTGCTCACTGGATGTCATACTGAAATGGAATTGTATTCTCCAGATTGCTGTACAGTTAGCATAATGATATATAATGGCACATTTTTTCCCCTGTTAAGTGTTTCCCTGCACTCTGGCTGTTACATAAATACCAAGTTTATTGTCTTACAATATGAAAATCAGTGTAGATTGATTGTCTTACAATCATTGTTAGCCATCCAGAGGAAAGGGATTTGTATAATTGCTGCCCAGTCTCATTGACTATACTGCGCCCATGCAAATCTCCACACTCAAGCTGTTAGTGTAGCTCTTGACCTAAATGTGTGAAGTATATCAGATATATAGAGGTCCCTCTGAACTCAGTGGAAACTGCTACAAAGCTCAGCACCTTTAAAAGCCTTGCCATCTGGCCTCTCTGGTTCTTTCGCTTGAGGTGAAAGTGACAGAAGTGTTTGCCAGCAACATACATACATGTGGCTTCTGCTTCTCTCTTTTTTGGTGGAAATACAAAAAATTCTGGACAAACATTAAAGACATGGGTGACAAGGAAAAGTTCAGATACAGCATGAAATAATGGAAAAGTCGTCTGGTTTTAAGTGTGTACAGCAAAAGAAGACTAACATTTCCCATGTTACTATTATTCAATTGGTCTTTCCATTTATTTATATGTATTGGCAAAACTTCTGTTCTCAGAACAAAAAGCATGCATAAGTTAGACATTTACCCTTTTTAATCACTCTTTTGGCAGGAAGGAGACTATCTGGCTTTTTGTGGAAACTCTTTTGCAGTACCTCAGCTTAGGGGAGGAGGATGGAGGAAGGGAGGGTTGGGAAGCAAGGGAATAAAGCAGTGACGACAGAAGTTACAATATAAAGCCAGATAACAGCACTCAGGAGAAAAGTTTTTAAACCCTTCTATTCTCTTTGAGCAATTTGGCAAGCTCTTTTGTTTGCATATTTGGATATTTTTTGTATTTAGTTGTTAAGAACCATATCCTTTTCTGAAAAAAACCCACTTTCTCTAGATCTTAGCCTCCAAATTCATTGGGTCTGTGGTCTATTACTGCTTTAAAAACAGGATGATCTCTTGAATTATCATTTAAAAAATGTATTAAAAACTAGAGATGGGTGATAGTGATTTCATTGTCAGTTCAACTCTTCAAAAGTTTTGCAAGACATGTTAAATTAATTGTGTGTTTCTAATGAATTACCATTATGCATGGTGTTTATGAATAATGTAAGACATGCATAATGTGTGTTTGAAGATATTATACTGCTCTTTCATGGCTTATAGCACCTTTTGGTCCATAAGAAATCATAGAATCATAAAATGGACTGGTTTGGAAAGGACCTAAAAAATTATCTCGTTCCAGACCCCTTGCTGAGGGCAAGGACACCTTTCATAGCACAGGTTGTTTCGAGTCCCATTCAAACCTAAGTTTGAAAATTTCCAGAGATGTGGCATCCAGAACTTCTCTGGGCAACCTCTTCATCTACGCCACCTCTCTCACAAGGAAGAATTTTTTCCTAACATCTAAACTAAAACTACAGTTTTTCAAACCTTGAGTTTGAAGCCATTCCACCTTCCTGTCACTACATGCCCTTGTAAAAAGCCTCTTTCTGGCTTCCTTGAAGGCTCTATTCAGGTACTGAAAGGCTGCCATTAGGCCACCCCAAAGGCTTCTGTTGTCCAGAGTGAACAACTTTATTTCTCTCAGCCTTTCTTCACAGGAGAGGTTCTCCAGCCCTCTAATGGTCTCGGTGACCTCTGGACTCAGTCCAACAGGTCCATGTCCTTCCTGTGCTGGGAGCCCAGAGCTGATGCAGCCCTGCAGGAGGGGTCTCAGCAGAGCAGAGCAGAGGGGCAGAATCCCCTCCCTGGCCCTGCTGCCCACACTGCTCTGGATGCAGCCCAGGACACGTTTGGCTCTCTGGGCTGGGATTGCCCATGGCTGGGGCATGTCCAGCCTCTCACCCACAGCACCCCCAAGTCCTTTTCCCCAGGGCTGCTCTGATCTGTTCATCCCCTGCCTGTGTTGATACTGGGGATTGCCCCCACCCAAGTGCAGCACCTTGCACTTGATCTTACTAAATGTCATGAGGTTTTCCCATGACCTCATTTCTTGAGCTTGTCCAGGTCCCTCTGGATGGCATCCCGTCCTTCAGGTGTGTCAGCTGCACCACTCAGCTTGGTGTCATCAGCAGATTTGCTGAGAGTGCCCTCAATCCCTCTGTTTATGTCAATAATGAAGATATTAAATAACACTGGTCCCAATATGGACCCTTGAGGGACACCACTTGTCCCCAATGTCCATCAGGACTCTGAGCCATTGACCACTACCCTCTGGATGCCATGGTCCAACCACTTTCTTACCCATCTAACAGTCCACCCATGAAATCCCTCTCTCTCCTGTTTAAGAGAGAACGATGTTGTGGGGGTCTGAGTCAAAGGCTTTAGAGAAGTCCAGATAAATGACAACTGTAGCCCTTCCCTTGTCCACTGATGCAGTCACCCCATCATAGAAGGGCACTGAGTTGGTCAGGGAGGACTTGCTCTTCATGCTGGCTGTTTTGAATCAGATGTGTTTCAAATCAAAATGTGTTTTGCTATTTCACATACACGTGTGAAGACAGCGTGCTGTATTCTCGTTATGGTGAGATGATTGGCAGTTCAGGCTACTGAGCTAACTGTCAGAAAAATAAACATATCTTGATTAAAAGACAAAATCTAATGTCACTTTCCATAGGTCTTAGCAATTCTTCCATGGCTTAGCTCTATAATACAAGATAATTCATGTGGTTTTTTCTCAATAAATTAAACCCTCATGAGTACTTGTGATCATGTCTAAGAACAACATACCATCAAAAAGGTGAGATTGTCAGGAGAGTAGACCTGGTATGAGAGTGATTTGTGCAGTGTGTAGTACAATGTTACTTGAAGTCTCACTGGGAAACTGGAGAATTCAAAATAGTCTATTCAAAAGATAATGAGCTTCTCTGATTCTTTTTTCTTCACAGAATTTGGAAGGAAGTCACCACCACTTTTGGATGGGCAAGTGAACAGAAATTGTAACTATATTTAGTCTTTTCAACATGTTAGATTCTTTTGCCCTCTCTGGGAATTGTTGTCAGGATACTTTTAAAAGCAGACTGTGCCTATGTCTGCATGAACAGATTTAGCACACAGTCTGCAGAAGATCAGTGCCTTTCCAGAGAAGCAGCTAGGATCCATATAACATGGACTGGGATATTGAAAAAAATTACACCTCATGGCTATTTTAGACACTAGATCCAACATTTTCTTTCCTTTGCACAAAACCTAGAAATTCTGACTCAAAATAAGCATTTATTCAGGATGAGAAAGAGATGGGTATTCTTACTTGTTTTATTTTTTTATTACTAAGTAATAAAAAGGTGGAAATAATTATATTAAATATAACTTATTTTTGAGCTTTATCTACAGGAGTTTCCTGGGATTACACAAAATAAATATAGGTAAACCTGAAAATTGAAAACGAATCATAGAGTCATAGAGTGGTTTGGGTTGGGAGGGACCATAAAGATCATTTAGCTCCAACCCCTCTCCTATGGACAGGGATGCCTTCCAGGCGTGGGGCATTCACAATGTCTCTGGGCAAACTCTTCCACTGCCTCACCACCATCACAGGTAAGAATTTCTTCCTAACATCTAAACTAAACCTACTCTCTTTCATTTTTCACAGCTGGTCCTTTATGCCCATTGTGACTCTGAACCATTGACCACTACCCTCTGGATGTCACCATCCAACCAGTTTTTTATTCACCTAGCAGTCCACTCATCAAATCCCCCTCTCTCCAGTTTAAGAGAGAAGGAAGTTGTGGGGTGCTGTGTCTAAGGCTGTACAGAAATCCGGGTAAATGATGTCTGTAGCTCTTCCCTTTCCCACTGTTGTAGTCACTCCATCATAGCAGGCCACTTGATTGGTCAAGCAGGACTTGTTGATGAAGCCATGCTAGCTGGCATCCACATGCCTTAACTCAGCTTCCAGGAAGATCTGTTTCCAGTAGTTCCCAGGGTGTTTCTTTCTACTTTTTTAAAAGACAGGCACAATTTTTCCTTATTTTCAGTCACCTGGGACTTCGCCTGACTTCCAGGACTTTGCAAATATCATGGGGAGTGGGAGGGACTCTGCTTCCCCACTCCCCACCCGGCCATCCATCCACTTGAGAGGTCTGGAAACAGGGGTTGTCATTGAACATCGAGGCAAAAATTTGTTGAGTACCTCAGCCTTCTCCTCATCTGTTGTTTCCAGTTTTCCACCATTGTTTACCAGAGGGCATCACCTTCTTTGAGATTCCTTTGTTGGTTAACATGCCTGTAGAAACCCTTCTTTGAGTCCCTTGCCAGGTTCATTTCCAGCTTCATCTTGGACTTCCTCGCCAGATCCCTACAAAACTGTACTTCATGTCTGTATTTGTCTCAGGTTATCTGTACTTGTTTCCAACATGTGTGCATTTGCTTCTTTCCCTTTAGTTTGACCAGCACTTTCCTACTCAGCCATGCTGGCTTCTTGCCCTTTTTTCCTGATTTCTTGCTCCTGGAGATTGCCAGCATTTGAGCTCAGTGATACACTTCCCTACGAATCTGACAGCTTTGTTCCACTCCCTTGTCTCTGAGGAAAGTCTCCCAGGGAATCCTGTTGCCTGTCTCCCTGAAGACCTGGAATTTTGCTTTCCTAAAATTCAGGGGCATAATTTTTTCCTTACCTGACCTGTATCTCTCAGTACTGCAAACTCTACCAATGCACGATCACTGCAGCCTAGGCTCTGCCAGTTTTGATGTTCAAGATTAGCTTGCTTACATTGATGCCCATCAGATCCAGAACTGCATCCCCTCTGGTAGGGCTGCTGTCTATGCCCTGGCTCAAGAAATTATCCTCCATGGATTCCCTGAGTTCTCTGGGTTGCCTGCAGCTTGCTGTCCTATTTTATCAGCAGGTATCAGAGTGAGCAAGAACCTGTGAGTGTGATGCCTTCTGTAGTTGGAGCAAGAAGTCTTCGTCACTAGAGTCCCCTTGATCTGTACTAGACACCACCCACAGGGATCCCTTCGTTGCTTTTGTCTCTGATTCTTACCCAGAGACTTTTGACCTGCCCATGGTTTTTCTGCAGAGACAGCCCTTCACACTTGATGTAGAGGGGAACAACCACCTCTTGATGTAGAGGGGAACCTCTCCATATTATCTTCCTCTCCGGTTTTTTCTGAATACCTTGTAGCCATTGATAGTCACATCATTAAATGTTTCTCCCACCAAGTTTCAGTATGGGCAACAAGGTCATAACTTTCTAGCAGCGCAGTGGCTTCCAACTCCTCCTATTTGTTGCCCATGGTGCCTGTATTGTTGCACTGCAGGTGGGCTGCTTTCCTAGAGGAACACCCCGTAATTCCTGTGATATATTTTCCTTTTTTTTCCCTGTTGGCTTCTGTTACCTCAGAAGTCCCTGGCTCATCTCTGTAAGACTGGAAGTGTGGTCCAGTATGGCTAGCACAGTTCAGAGCCACTGGCAGGGGGCCCTTGCTAGCACCCTGTCCCTCTAACCTTGACCTGTCATCCCATAGCTTGCCAATGGCAAGCCTGATATTATCCCTCTGTTCTATCACATCTAGTTTAAAGCTCTGTGTCTCGGTTTGGAAGACAGGTGTCTTCTAAGGAAGACAAGAGCCTCCCTTGGAATGGAAAACATAACCCCTTTCACTCTGGATTACTATAATTTTGAAATTAAGGGGGCTTTCAGGCGGAGATACGAGGACTAGGAATGACATTTCTTTACTGATATATATATAACAAGGCAAACAACCCACAGTAGCTGTGGCAGTAACTCCGAACAGAACCCGAACCCAGAGCCAGCCTCTCTCGGCTGTCGGGCCCTTTCCCCTCGGTGCAGTTCCGCTCGCGGCCGGCAGGGGNAGGGAAAGGCGGGCTCAGGATCCTGCGGCTTTTTCCTTGAGGCACTGGAACAGATGGTGAAAAGCACCTCTTTTAGTGAGGTGGGGTGTTAAATAGGGTCCCAGTGCAATAGCTGTTCCAGTGAGCAAGTTCCACTCATGGTAGAAGGAAGGCAGCAGAGGCAGAACCCCGAAGTGGTGATGAATTCTCCCCACAGTGACTGCAGCTTCTCTCCCCTCCGAATACCGAGAGAACGAGCAAGGCTTAGAGCTCCACCCAGCCCCTTTTCCCCAGTCCAAATCTCGCGGCATCTCTGCCCTACATGGGAAAACCTCAGGTAAAAGTGAGCTGGACTTCTCCCCCAAGCTGTGTCCCAGGTCTTTTGCCTCTCTTAAGTATCCAGTCGTTATTGTCTCCTAGCAACACATATGGGGAAAATTCTTTAAGAGAAAAAAAAAAAAACCAAAAGGAGAACTCCTAAAACCCCAACACTTTGTCAGTGAACCCTGCTAGTTCCATTCAGTGTGAACTGTGTACTTCAGTATTTTCAATCTTGTGAGCCAAATTGTCCTAAAACAGATGGATCTGATTGTGATTTACGAGTGCTTGTCTCAGGAAACAGAATTTGGCTGTGAAATTGATGCATATGTGTGAATGGGTGTGCAAGCATGCCTGGGTACACGTGCAGATATTATTGAGGTAAAACCCTCCAGGCTTTACTGGGAAACAGGGAGGAAAAGGTTGGTTTGTAGTTTCTGTTGCTTGGCTTTTAACCTGTCCATCAGAAAGAATTTAGAAGACAATATGGAATCAGTTCATTATAGTTCATTGTAATGAGTTCATCTATTTTAAATAATGGCAAAGGCTATTGCCATCCTACTCAAGAGACAATTTCCATTGTCTTGCTTTTTATAAAATTCTAAAGGGAAATAGGTACTTTTCCCCTGTGCCAACAGGACTGGAAATAGTGCCATCCTTGAAAAAAATGAGACAGTTCATGTCCTTCCTTGTTAGGTGTGAAACCTCACTGGCTAATGTACAACACTAAGTCTGCTGAAATGCTTTCTGAATCACTGAGCTGTTTAATTTAAACAGGAAAGGTACATTTATAGGGCAGTGCATACTGAGTTATGAGCATATGCATTCCTCTTGTATTTACTCTGCACATTCTGTGGAAACATGAGAGTTCCAGAGTGGAACTGAAAGTACAGATTAGATAATCTGATTTTACTGCAATAAGGTTATCTTTACAAGGCTTTAAAAATGTCCACTGATTCCTCCAGCTTTCCAGGCAAAATATCTGAGTAGTAACGGTGTTCATAAAAACTACTGCCTCATCACAGCTGATAGAGCTGATGCCCTATGTCAATGCTAATCATTACCATCACCTAGTTACCATTTTCATGGCTGAATCCAGACTTCTGATGAGCTTTAGTATTAGTCTTTGATCTACTCTGAAATGGCTGATCAGAGTCATAAACTTAACAACTCTAGCAATTGCTGTCAATGATTTTATAACACCCTGAAATGAAATAGACTGTTTTTTTAATAACACCTTCTAATAATTGCATTAATGCAACTGTTAAGCACATTGAAATTCAATACAGCTTCAGTTTGATCTGATAATCTGAACAAGGTGCTGGTTGAAATGAATTTCTGATTGGTGCTTGGCTCACATTCCCAGAATATACAATGAGCATTCTATCAGAATTATAATTTTAAACCTTCTTTAAACTTCTGTGATATCCAGGTTTTTATTATGTTCTTTCTGAAAATGTAAATGTGGTAGTTGATTCTGCTACTCCTTCGTACCTTGCAATTATCTTGAATCCTTTACCAATTATACTCAATCAGATGCTGTATTGACTGCAGAAGAGATTTCAAGATCTGCCTCACAGCTATTTCTCATTATTATAATCAAAAGGGTATGTTTTGTGATGAGCTCCGTGCTTTCAAATGGAGTTTGGGAAAAAGGACTTCTCATTTGTAGACAAAATTCCGTCTCAAGGGTTTCTAGTCTTTCACAAGTTGCCTCTGAATACATTTTGATTTTTCAAAATTTAGGATGTTTATTCTAAATGACACTTGAGCATTTAATTTTGGTTATTTTTACATGTGTAAAAAGCCCTCAGTGAAATTACCCATGTTGCCTGTAGCTGATCTGAACTGGGAAACAAACTTCTACAAAAGGCATGAAACATCCACACCCACATGTGAGGAGTATTTAATTGCCACTGATATTTTGGTTGGGTTTTTTTTTGTTTGTTTGTTTTTGTTTGTTTTGGCTTTTTTTTGGTTTGTTTTTGGTTTTGTTCTAACACTATAGAATGCTATATAATTGGATTTGTTCTTCCTGCTATCCCTATATAAAATTTTAAACTGGATGTTTATGCAATTTACAAACCAGCATAGACAGTAAGAGAGGAATTGTATTATTAATATTTAACTCCAGCTACATGACTTTTGAGATTTGCCTTCTTATTGTCACACCCATAAAGCTCTGGTTCTGCTCTCAGGAGACATCCCAAAGGCACTGATATATCAAAGAATCAAGTATGGAAGAGGACCTTGGGAAGATCATATATTTCACCTGCTTAACCTCTCTGAATGAAACTAGATCTGGGTAATTTCTCAAACAGTCATTTGTCCAACCTGTTTTTAAAAATTCCTAGTGCCAGACTTCATGACTTCCCAGGAAAATTTACACTAGTAATTGTTGTGGTTTAGTTCACTTACTTGTTTTTGTGAGATATGAATTAGGAGAAACATACAAAGGAGGCTCAGAAACTTTAAAAAGTATAATGATAGTTTATTATTACTAGAATTAAAAGAAAAGAAAGAAACACTAAGAAAATAAGGAAAAAAAACCATTCCCCTCTTTTTCCAGCACTTCCTCCTGCACCCAACTTGCACAAAGGATAACAAAGATGGGATTTTTGTTCAATATTAGAGTACTTTACAAGTCTTTCCAAACTTAGGGAAAAAGGAGGTCTTCTCTTTGCTCTACTGTGGTTTCCAAACTGCTACTTGCAAAAGTCATGCCCACCCAGACACAGTCTATTGCACTGAAAACATACTAATCTCTACCATGCAAATCTTGCAGTCTTTTCATACTGCAGTCATGGGCCAAACATGGGGTGTCCTCGTTTTAAGGATAAGCAAATTCCGGCCTGAAGTTCACAACTCTCCTTTTCACAAAAATATCTAAAAAAAGTCTTTTGTCCTGGGATGACTGTTTTAAACTAAACATACAGCTCCAGTGACCTGGCGTGAGTCACTTTTCCTTTTCCACAGGCTGCTCACAGAACTCTTAATCCCCCCACATCCTTTAAATTGATTGAAGAGAAAAGAACAGTTTATGATATTACAGTTTTACCACAGTCTGTAAAGAGTTGATTTAAGTCTCGCTCTGTACACACGACTCCGCCCTCCTCTTTCTGCCGCCATCTTTTGCTCTGTCCAGCACAAACCTGAAGGACTGTGTTCCATGGGATGGACCCACACTGGAACAGTTTGGAAAGAATTGCAGCCTGTGGGAAGGACTCATGTTGGAGAAGTTCATGGAGGACTGTCATCCATGGGAGCAATCTCATGCTGGAGCAGGGGAAAGAGAAGAAAGAAGCAGTGAGACAATGGTAATGAACTGACCACGATTTCCATTCCCCATCCCCTTCTATTACTCGGGGGTAGGACCTAGAGAATTCACAAACAATGTTGAGCCCATGAAGAAGGGCAGGGTACAGGGCAGGTGTGTTAAGATTTGCTTTCATTCTCGCTACCCTACTCTGATTTGATTGTGTCTTAGGTTACAATGTAAAATGTAACTAAAAGTATGTACTCTATCACCATCTTCGTAAGCTGTTAAAACCAGGTGGGGCAGTGTTCTTTGTCTCTTCCATGACACATCCCTGATAACTCCCTCTCTAGAAATAATTTTTCTTCTGTTAACGAGGCCATCCAGCCTCACTGCACGACTCATAAAATTACATCATCCCATTGTGAGATGCTCTGCCCAGAGGGACGAACCAAGCATTCCTACCTGGATATGATCTTAGGTTTGGAACACCACAGTCAGCCCTTACCTACTGGATTCCCAGAGGAAAAGAGCTACATAACCACCACTGGACCTTCAGAGGAAGGCCAGACTTCTACAGGATCACTGCTTCAACAGAACCACATCTGTCACCTCAACAGGATTGCAGCCACCATTTAATGGGACTGCTACCACCACCCTGCCCGACAGGGTGCAGGTCGTATCCTGACTCTCTCATTTTAAGGCAGTGTTTCTGTATTATTGCCTTTATCCTAATTTTCCTATTAAATTGTAATTCTGACTTGGAATCTCTCACTGGTTTGTTTTCAAGCTAGTACAGATTGATAATAAATTAAATTAATGTCCCTGAGTCCGTCTGTGACCATAATTGGCAAATGATCTGTCCCAGCCCATATCTCAACCTACGAACCTTTCATTGAGTTTTCCTCCCTCTGTACAGGTAAGGTGGGGGATGATAGAGCTGCCCTTGAGCTCCTGGTGTCCAGCCATATTCAACCCACCACAGAAGATAAGTAAATATCTCTTTACTGTTACAGCACACACATGCCATTCATAAAATACTGAGTAGGTACAGATCCAGGACAGGTAGCTCATGGAATGTATCTTTTAATTAGGTTCTTTTCCTCAGACTTCAAATCTTTAAGTCTCAACACGTTCTTGACATAAGCTTTAATGCCTTTAGTTAGCATGACACACTTTACTAAATATGTATAATAAAATTCACTAATGTTTCTTAATTATCTCATTTTTTTACTCAGTGAATTCTGCCAGCTCTAGTTCATATGTCACAGAGGCAGTATACATGTGCATACATTTCTCTTGAATTTCACGGAGTTAATTTGTGACAATTGTACATTATAAAATAATATAGTGATTCTACAGTTTAAAAAGCTTCAGTACAGATTTTTTGTGATGGAATATTGACTATTACATTGTGTCTCTGTCTTCCTTCTTCATTTTCCAAGGTACTGATGTATATTTAAAAACTACATAAAAATTTGAAAGGCATGTATTAAGAGATTAATTCAACAATATCTTAGTCTGTGCAATGATTTCCTATTAATTGGATTATTAAAACAAATTAATTTAGTAGAAATGTCACAGATGCTTGCCGTTAGTGTGAATGCTAAAAGCATACCAAAAATGTAATGAGACACATTCACAGCTAGAGGAGAGTAATATAACTTGCTTATGAAAAACATATGAAAGACAAAAAACAAAGTAAAAATTCAATGCCAAAAAATATATTCTACATGTGTGCAAGTAGACAGCATATGTCCAGATGTAAAGACCATGTAAGAAATTCCAGAGCCACAGGAAATTGTGTATCCATCATGTACCTTGGACTTCCTAACCTGTCCTCTGCTCACTAATCCAACTTTCTTAGGATTCATTTTGGCATTCTGAGCTCCTAAGTATACTCAAACATATGTCACTCCTTTAATAAAATTGCTTGAGGAATGTTTTCTTTCCTGCATCAAAATGACACTGGTGTGCACGCAAATTGGACAAAAGTTCATCCTGGACCAGGAAGAGGTTTGAGTTTCAATATTCAAGATTTCTCATGATCCGGAGTTTTGTTTACTTGGAAAGCTAAATATCACAGAATTTCAAATATATATAAACACTTGAAATTCCAAATTTTATTTTCAAACACTATTTTCACTTACTAGACTGCCTTTTCATAAGTAGTATAACATGTACCCAGCTGAGAAAAGTAAACATGAAACTATTTGAAATCTTTAGAGAGATGACAGGTAGATAGAAATCATTGCAGATTTCTCGGACAGAAATTATTTTCTATTTTTTTTCGTTAGTGAATTACAAATAAACTTACCTTTATTAATGTTTTTGAGGTCCTTGGACTACATGTACACTTAATTAATTATAGGTGACATCTTTCCTGTATTTGAAAGACCAGGTTTTAGAACAAGTTTGAGAAAACATGCTCTCTTTGGATATGCTGAAAAAGTCTTTTCTACCAAACCAGTTACAAGGCAAGCGAATATTCTTTCAGACTCTGTAAGTGTCAGTATGTGGTATAATAGTGCTCTTTCTGCACTAAAATGAAGAATATGAGATTTGACTATAAACAACCATTTCTAAGTTAATCTAAGTAACAGTCTTATATGTCTCAGTGCTGTACCAAAATAACGAAGTAAAAAAATCCTGTCACACTTCTTTATAACTGGAACCAAGAAAGAAAAACCTACCACAAGTCAATACAGCAAAGCTATGGCAAATTTCTGTTTTAACTGAAACACAATCAGCCTTTGCTAGGTGTGTGTATGGTAAAAGAAGAGGAAAACATTAGCCAGCCTGAATAGGTTAATTGCAATAGGAGATAGGATGTATTTACAGCGCTGCTTCTCTGAGGAAACATGTGACTCAAAATAGCAAGAGAATCACAATCATGATAGATATACAGTCCCCTTGACTTTCTTTGTAGCTTAAATACGAACTATAGATTGCAAATAAGATTCACTGGTGTTTAATATTGCAAAGAACTGGTGTAGTTCTGAGCAACAAATGCCTGAAATCCACTGTGCACTGCAGGACTCACCTTTGCAGGCCATTGATATCTTAGGCTGTTTTCCCACCCATTTGCTATATCTGGTCCAGCCATTCTGTCTGAACTTTGTTGTCATAGCTATAGTTGGATAAATGCTTAACATCATGCTAAACAATGGGGAACAAACCTGAAGTTATTTGAAGTCCCCAGCCCAGAGAACTTGAATTTTAATTTTTTTTTTTTTTTTTGAGCATGTACATTTACAGGATTAAAGAAAGAAATATTTTTCCTCTATATCTCATTAATATCTTCTTTTTCTGCTGGGTAGATTTTTCTAGCTTTTAAGAGTGCACTGCCAAGCAATAGCTTGGAAGCATATTTGTCTCAGAGCAGAAGTTTACTGATACTCCATTTGAATACTTTCCAAACTATACTTTATATTTACTTCGTGTAACACCACAGTAAGTTCCTACAGGAATGGAATGCAAGGGAATTTAACCAGCACACAGCATAAACTCCAGATTAATTATTTTTTTAGATTTGGGTATCTCCAGGAACACCCCCAAACACAACCCTAGTATTCATACAAAAGGATCGTAAGTATCTGAAAATACAGAGATGAATTTTTTTCTCTCAAAATATCAGGAAATCTATTCTTTAAAAATAAATTAATACTTGTCTTGCAAGCTCTTGATTTGAGGACCTAAAGCTGGTGAAACGTAAATGTCTTTGGTATCTTGCAGGGTTATCTCACCAAAGCATCTTTCTGCTAGCATTTTTCAGGTTGCTGAAGAGGAGATCATCTAAGCAATGGAACCTTTATTTCATCAGATTTGAACTCCTCATTCAAGGAAAAAGACCTTAAAAACTTTTGTTTCAAGGTCTTTGACTGAAAAACACTGTGAATAATAAAGTTACGGATTTTTTTCATTTGAAATGAATAACCCTAGTTTTTTGTTTTTTGTTTTTTTTTTTACTCATCGTTTCTTGGGGGCCCTCACAGCTTTTCTATGCCCTGTTTTGAACTCTTTTGTATATCCACAGGAAACTTGCCTGTGATATAGTGGTGACATCTGAGTGGACTATTCAGGAATAGGATAAGGATTTCACTGTGCTGTATTAAGTATTGAATTTGTGTGCATGCTTATCTACTCAGTGTGAAGAACAGCTTCTAAAATCAACAGATTAAATTTGTCCATTGGAAAACAACTAATGCAAGCCATAACAGAGATGATTAGCCCAGGTTTAAAATATACACTCCATATTGATGCTAATAATGGTAATACAGAAATGAATTATATTTTGCGTTCCTCAAATAGAATGTATGTGAACTGAATAATGAAAGGTTGTTTAAGTACATTCATTAGCACTATTTACATGGGCAAATGCTATACAACATGGAAAAATGGAAATTAAAAGTTGATTTTCATAGTCACGTGGGTGAAATTAAATTATAAATTGTTCACACTAGCTGAAGCCTTCCTTTACTTCCAAAAAATAATAGAAAATTAATCAAGCCACACTTATACGTTTATATTTTAGCTAAGTTTGTCTTAGAAACTCTTATTAACCAATGCAAGTATGTGATTGATAAATTGGTAACTCTAGACTCTGTATCTGCTGAGCATGGATTTTCACACTCTATAATTTCTTTCAAATTTCCTCAGAAGAAAAAATTGTTGTCTTCTCTCATCCTGTCAGTCTAAGAGTTCTCTAAAGCAGATCTCTTTATTTAGCACAGTTCTCTGATGTTGACCCAATATATTTATACTTTTAGGCATGGTATTCCTACTGTTTACATACAAACAGGATATAAAGATCTCACCTCATCAAGCAAGATTTTTTTGTCGTTATGCCACTTGTACATTTTGTTAATGTAGGAATTTTTGTGCCACTGATTTGTAGCTCATATGTTAGTACTAATTCTAATACAAACACATGCAGCACCACATCATAAGCAAGTGGACTGCTGTTGATCAAACCCTGAAGTCTTTTTCCATTTTCTTTCAGTTTAGAAGTATATAAATAAGAGAAACAAATTTGAATACATTTGTGATTAGAGATGAAAAATATGACTGTATGCTGGGATTTTTTTCACTTCAGCAACTTGTGGCTATTTCCCTATGAAATATATCAGAAAATAGAGCTATCCCATGTGCCTGAGGCTTAATCTTATCCTTAGCGTAAGCAGATCCCAGAGCCAAATATTAAAAAATTAAGTTTCACTTCCCCCCTAGTTGTTGTATGTTGACAAGTGCATTATGATCCATTTGTATAAATGATCTTCAAATAGCTGTCAGTAAGATCTATGTTCAAACATTGCAGTGAAACTTCCTAAGCGGATCAGATTACAAGAGCAAACTGTCAAAGAAAGGAGGTTGTCAGGTAAGCAAAACTCTTTCTGTTTATTTCATGGTCACAAGGAACAGTCCTATCTGTTGTATTTCTAAAGCTGTAGTATCTCAGTCTAGAGAGAAAGAAAAAATTATGGAGAATAATGCCAGATTCCTTAGGACCTAGGAAGCTGGCCCCTAAGGAAGCATGCAGCAATGCTTCAAATATCATTTACAGAAATATCGAGTATTCTGAGTTGGAAGGGACCCACAAGGATCATTAAATCCGACTCCTAAGTGAATGGCTCCAATGGGGATCATACCCACAATCTTGGCACTACTAACACCGTGCTCTAACTAACTGAGCTAATCTCATAATACTGGTGGGGAGTTAAAACTGAGGTTCTGCTTCTTTGGAGAACCAACGGGAATAAACTAAACATTTTGGTAGACACAAGATATTTTTCTAACTTTTAAAGAATAAGAATTCAGAGTGTTGAAATGGTGCTTGCAGTGCATACATGCACTGTACCAACTGGTCCTTGATCTCTCCGATACTTTGTTATTTCAAGCTGACAATCTATCTAGCTCTAGAGACAGCTTTTAGATGGATTTATGTTTTAATTACTCTCCAGGTTTGCCCTTACACATTACCTTGTGTCACAGGTGCAGCACTCCATCTTGACTGAGTGTCTGTAGTTGAATCCGAGCCCATCTTGTCTCTTTCAGCTATGGCAAACTGATTCTGAGCCAATGCTCTGTGGGCAAGTGCCAATTGCCAGTTCATCACCCCTCTAAATACTGAATAGTTTGCATGACTACAGGGATGCTGAAATAATCTCAGAGGATGAAAAGCCAGCAATGTGAGGTATTTATAGATGGGCATGGTAGTTTTTAACAGACTGTACGGATCTGACCTAGGACAAGCCTGCACAAAAGTCCTGTTTAGAGAAGTGATATTTTGATGGCATCTGCCCAGCTCTAACATTATCTGATTTTGATATGTGCAGGGAAAACCAAGCTAGGTACAGACAACTGTCATGAGGAACGGATTACCAAATGTTCTGGATTACACTTGCCCATTCTCAATGGTTGGGTGTGACAAGGGGAGAATTCAGCTGAATATTAACAGCTTTACATTTCTGCCACAAGTGATGTGTTTGAAAACAGCTAACAATGAATTCAGCAACCACTATTTCACTTTAGTAATACAGAAAGTCAAAGAGAGTGCCCTAGGATGGTGTGACAATGAGGCCTGTCGTGGCACATACGGACATCTAAATTAGAAAGAAAAATATTAGGAAGACAGTGTTGCCAGTGTAACAAATCCATGGGTGTCTGCACCATTCAGAAGGCTGAAGCATGAGGAAGCTGGTCTGCCAGACTGGGCTTGTAGTACCCTGCCATGGGGGCCAGGATCTGACTCCTGAAGTCCCTAGTGCTGGATGTGGCTGGTTGTAAACAGGCTTTGTACAGAGTGTGGAATGATGCCAGAAGAAGCAAGAAGAGCCAGCAGACCAATACCTGACTCTGTTTCTAGTGTCACTGGCAAAGTGGGTTCTTTGAACATGGGTTGACTTACATTACACCAGGCCTGCTGGCAACAGATGGGGTACACTTGTAACAAAAGAGGAAAAGAAACTTGCACAGGATTTAAAAAGACTCACTGAGAGAAATCTAGACTAGATTTGAAGGAGAGAGGGATAACATCAGGCCTGCTAGAGACAAGCCTGGGGGCAGCATGACACTGAGGGGTGGTGTGCTAGTGAGGTCACTTGTGCAGCCATCTCAGTAGAGGTAGGGGATGAAGACCATGGAGCAGCAGAGACACGAGGGCTGTTGATGCGTTAGAAACCACAGATGTGCCTGAGAACAGTGACATAAGCATTAGAGCTTCTCCCCCCAAAAAGGTGGCAGGATCAATATCCCAAATGAACTGCCTCTACAGCAATGCACACAGCATGGACGAGAAAGGGAGGAGCTGGAAGCCGTTGTGCAGCAGGAATACCATGACATAGTCAACATCACAGAGTCATGGTGGGATGATTCATGCAACTGGGATGCTGCAATTGAAGGCTATGGACTCTTCAGAAGGGATAAGCAAGGAAAGAGAGAAGGTGGTGTGTGCTAGGAAGTATTTTGACAATCCAGAGCTTAAAGAAGGTGACAATAGGTTTGAGTCTTTATGGGGAAGGGTGTCAGGGAAAAGGCCAACAGAGCAGATATCCTGGTCAGAGTCTGTATGGACCACCCAACCAGAATGGAAGGAGAGAAAATATTCCACGAGTAGCTGGGAGAAGTCTCATGATCATTGAACCACCTTATATTCAGAGGGGGACTTCAGCTTAGCAGATACAACACTGGAAATGCAACACAGCTGAGAGGAGGTTTCTAGAGTGTGTGGAAGGTAACTTCCTGACACAGCTGGTGAGGGATCCAACGGGGACATGTTGTTTGTGAAAAGAATGGACGTGTGAGTGATACAAAGGTTGGAGGTCATTTTGGGCACAGCAACTATGAAATGACATTTTTTTATTCTCAGAGAAGTGAGGAGCAGATTCAGCAAAAGTGCTACCTTGGCCTTACAGAGGTCAAACTTAGGCCTGTTTAAGAGACTGAGAGATTCCCTTGGGGGAGGGAGTTATGAAGAGCAAAATAGTTCATGAAAGTTGGACATTCTTTAAGAAGAAAATCTTAAAGGCTCAGGAGCAGGCTATCCCTGTGTGCTAGAAGATGAGCCATTGGGGAAGTAGGCAAACTTGGCTGAACAGAGAACTTTGGCTGGAAGTGAAGAATATAAGAAGAAACCTGGGAGACCTGGTCCATGGAAAATTGAACGTGAGTCAGCAGTGCCCTGGCAGCCAGGAAGGTCACCCGTGTCCTGGGGGCATCAGGCCCAGCATGGCCAGCCAGGCAAGGGAGGGGATTGTCCCCTCTGCTCTGAGCTGGGGCGGCCTCACCTCCAGTGCTGGGGGCAGTTTGGGTGCCACAGGGTAAGAAAAAGTACAGTTATTAGAAAGTGTTCAAAGCAGGGCGCTAAAGATGGTGAGGGGCCTGATGAGGTAGCTGTATGGGGGAGTAGCTGACATCGCTTGGCTTCACCCTGGAGAAGAGGAGCCTGAGAGGAGACTACATCACAGTCCACAGCTTCCTCATGAGGGAAAGAACTGGAGTAGGCACTGATCTCTTCTTTCTGGCAGCCAGTGACAGGAGCTGAGGGAATGGCCTTAAATTGTGTCACGGGAGGTTTAGGTTGCATATAAGGAGAAGGTTCTTCGCCCAGAGAGTGGTTGGGCACTGGAACAGGCTCCCCAGGGATGCAGTCACAGCACCAGCCTGACAGAGTTCAAGAAATATTTGGTGGTTTCTTGAAGCACGTGGTGTGATTCTGGTCCATCAGGGGATTGTCCTGTGCAGGGCCAGGAGTTAGACTCAATGATCCTTGTGGGTACTTTCCAAGTTAAGATATTCTGTGGTTCTACAATTCTATGAAATTTTTTTACCTTTTTAAAAAGAAACTCAGGAGGATGACAGCATGTCATGAAGTTATATAGGGAGGAAATTAGAAGCACCAAAACCAGAGTAGAACTTAATCTGGCTACTGTAATAAAAGACAATAAAAAAATGTACCTATAAGTACATTAGTGACAAAAAGAAAGCTCTGGAGAATCTTCATTATTGGATATAAGGGGAAACATAGTAACAAAAGATGAGGAAAAGGTTGATGGGTTGAGGTACTTAAAGCCTTCTTTTCCTCAGACCAGTTGTTCTGTGAGAACCCAGCCCCCTAAGCTGGAAGACAGGGATGAGGAGCAGAAAGAAGCCCCCACAAGGCAAGGGGAAATGGCCAGCAACCTGCTACATGCCCTAGATACCCACAAGTCTACTGGGCTGGGTGGGATTCATCTAAGGGTACTGAGGGAGCTGGTGGAAATGTTGCTGAGTCACTTTGCATCTTTTAGAAGCAGTCCTGGCTAAGCAGAGAGGTTTCAGGTGACTGGAAGTTGGCAAATGTGACACCCATCTACAAGAAGGGCCAGAAGGAGGACTGGGGAGCTGCAGACCTATTTCTCTGTACTGAGGAAGGTCACGGAGCAGAGCATCCTGAGTGCCATCACATGGCAAGTTTAGGTCAACTCAGGAGTGTCAGAGCCAGCCAGGCTCTGGATTATGAAAGGCAAGGCCTGCTTGATTAAGCTGATCCTCTTCTATGACAGTGACATGCTTAGTGGATGAGAGAAAGGCTGTGGAGTTTGTGTGTCTATGACTCATTAATGCCTTTAACACTTTTGCACAACATCCCCCTGGGGAAATTCTCTGCTCATGACTTGGACAGGCACACTGTTCACGGGGTAAAAACCAGGCTTTTTGGCCAGGCCCAGAGAATGATGGTGGATGGAGTTACAGCCAGCTGGTGGCCGGTCACCAGTGCTGTTCCCCAGGGCTCAGTACTGGGGCCAGTCCTGTTTAATATTGTTATTGATGATCTGGATAAGGTATTGAGCGCATCCTCAGTAAATTAACAGACAACACCACAGGGTTGGGCAGGAGTGTTGATCTGGAGGGATCTTGACAGGCTGGATCAATAGGTTGAGACCAATAGTGTGAGGTCTGACAAAGGAAAATATTTGGTGGTGCCCTTGGGTCACAACCACCCACAGGCTGGGGCAGAGTGACTGCAAAGCTGCCCACAGGAAAAGGACCTGGGGGTGCTGGTGACAGCAGCTGGACATGAGCCAGCAGTGCCCAGGTGGCCAAGAAGGCCAAGGGCATCCTGGCCTGGATCAGCAACAGTGTGGGCAGCAGGGCCCGGGCAGGGATTGTCCCCCTGTACTCGGCACTGGCGAGGCCGCACCTTGAATCCTGTGACCAGTTTTGGGACTTTCACTAAAGGAAAAATGTTTGGGTGCTGGAGCAAGTCCTGAGAAAGTCAACAAAGCTGTTAAAGGGTCTGGGGGACATGTCTCCAGAGGAGTAGCTGAGGAAGCTGGGGTTTTTTAGCCTGGAGAAAAGGAAGCTGCTAAGGGACCTTTTAACTCTCTGTAACTATCTGAAAGGAAGTTGTAGTGAGCTAGGAGTTGGTTTCCTCCTGAGTACCAAGCTGTAGAAGAAAAGGAAATTCAAGTCGCATCAGATTGGAGGAGGTTCAGATTGGACATTAGGAAAAATTTCTTCACCAAAAGGGTGGTCAGGCATTGGACCAGGCTGCGCAGGGAAGTGGTTGAGTCACCTTCTGTTGGGGTACTTAAGAGACCCATAGATACGGTGCCTAGGGATCTAGTTTAGTGGTCATCTTGGCAGTGTTAGGCTAATAGTTGGATTGATGATTTTAGAGGTCTTTTCCGGTGTAATTTAATCTATGACTCTATGCATGTGTGTGTGTCTCAGTGGGAGAACAGAAAAATTTCTGATCCCACTTAAAGAATGAATTTTAGATTTTATGCCACTGAGATATTGCAGATCTTCTAGCCCCAATTCCTCTGTGATAAAATCTGTAATCTCTGGATATATAACAGCTTTTTAAAAGTTGATCTATTTTAGACATCAGAAGGCTGTTGAAGAGACAGATGAAAAATCCAGGACTGCTCTCTTCACAGTTATTTTTTATTTCCACTGTATTACTCTCTTTTGCGAAAGTAAATATACATGGAGTTCTTTTCTCAGGTAAAAGCCTGTCTTTTTTTCTCTGCTTCCTTTCATCCAGGTCTTTCTACTCTGGTTACATTTGAGTATTTTCCTGAGTGGTCAATAGTGATTTTACTTTCAGACAGCTATGACAGTGATAATAGCCTACTTAACCAGGCTGAGGGAATCCAAAACGTCTACTGATACACCTACTGATAGGACATAGTTACAACAGAGAAATCTGCCAGGCAGAGTGTAAAGGATGAATCTCCTGTTCAAGTTTGCCTTAGGCCCCATGGGTGAAAGTTTACAGTGCCCCTATCTTGGAGCCTGTCTTCTCATGATCTCACCAGATGAAACACTGGAGTGAGATGAAGGAAGTACATCAGCTGGGCTGAGATGTTCAGTGATCACCTGGGAGGGTGCAGTTCCACAGTCTTAACAAATATGACTATTAGACCCATTCAAAGAATTGAATAATTTGAACTAAAATTGTTGAAAGTCTACTCTTTTCCCCAGACTCATTCAAGCAGTTTCCCCATGGCACTACAACTTCTGTAACTACAACTTTTTGTCTTTTCCTTAAAACACATTTATCTATTTATCTTGACATCCGGAGAAAAGAAAGAAGAGGTAGTACTAATCTAAATTAAATGTAACTAATAAGCAGTATCTGCTTGCTTTTTTTAAGAGGACAAAAGAATAAACCTCACATAAAGGAACTGTTTTGTTGGTGATCCGAGTACAGAAAAAAGAATAACATGAATCAAATATATCTGTGCTGGTTGAAATGTGAACAGAACTGGCAATGTATCAGTCAATACAAGACTTCCAAAATTTTTCCCTATCAAGTAAAAGAAAGACATTTGTTCTTTCTCCCATAGCAAGGAACCAAGTGTCAAAGTCTCAGTATGATCAGTCCATTAGGCAAGTGGGATTCTCTCAAATTTCATAGATGAAGTGCCTGGCTGAAAACAACCTCCACAATACATTTACCCTTTGCTATTAACCTGTTTTCCAAGGCACAACCCTAATCTAACCAGGGCAAGCAAGATGCACAGAGATGGAGTCCTGTTATATCTCTGGACCAAGAAGGTCAACTATATCAGAAACACTCTAAGTGCTTTTAACTTGCTGTTTTTATTTTAACTTGCCTTTTGTGTGCATTGCATCCGACTCTGTCACTGTACACTGGTGGAGTTTATCCTGTGAGAATCATGTGATTTATAGAGCTGGCTATGGAAACTGGAACTCTGCATCATTTGTGTCTGCTCATTTGTTTCATTCTGACTTTTTTTTTTCCAGAATTCTGGACATGACTTCCACTTCTTTAATTTCCTTATATTCTGTATCAGCGTCCAAGTGTCTATGCATGCTAGTCCTTGAAAGTTGTTATTACACCTGGCCCATTCCTATTATCTAGTCACTACAAGGCTTACTGTGAGCTTCTTAGGAACATATTGGACATATTTTGGGTCATCCCCTACCAATGATGATTTTTTACTGTTCTTGCTCACTCTGCCCTTTGACCGTCCACTGCCTAGTTTCAGCTTGGGGAGAACTGTACTCACACATACTGCACTTTGCACAAACAGCCTGAAATGGCAAGCTGTACGCTGCTGCAGAGCAATGATTTTGTATTCTGATGCAATGAAAGCAGGAAAATACTCCAATATTTACAGTTAATATAATTGAAACATGAAGCAGAATATAAGTTTTAGTGATAGCAAAGCTTTCTGGGGAAATGAAGAGTGATCAGCAGTAGATGGAAATATTTACAAAAAAAAAAAGGAATGTATCAACAGATAAAATAAGTGATGAAACAAGGAAAAAAATAGAAAATAATGCAGAAAGTATGATTGAATCCCACTTTTGCTATGGTGGGTGCTTTGTTATCCCCCAGTTCTTCTGAATCTTCAGCTTTATTTTCTTAGAAAATAGGCATGTGGAATGAAGACTTTTTTTCAGACTGCACGGAATCCATTCTCCACCACATAAAGAAGCAATTCGTGTGAGCTACTGCTGTCTGTCATTGTGTTCCATTTTTTCTTTCTTACCACCTTGCTTAAACTTGAAGGAAGCAGAAAGTTCACCTATGTCGTTTCAGCTGGCAGCTGAAATTCTTTCTCAGTTTTTTAATGGAAGCAAAAATAGCTCCCAAGAACGAGCACTAGGTGTCCTGAGGCTTTCTTGGTTAGTAAATGGAGATGACAAGACTGGAATGTATTCAATCTGTTGCTGTCTCCTGGGCATCATTTATAGATTCTCTGTCAACCCACAAGATCCTCTATTACTATGAACAGTGTAATTAGTTTACAATTAAAGTTAATCACAAATCTATAAAAGGAGCTTCCAAATATTGACAATGATTAAGAAAGTGAAATTACCATATATAGCTAATTAATTCATGGTTAGAAAATCGTGAAAGGAAATGAATTCTTAAAGCTCCTTATAATCCTGGTAGCAGAAATTGCTCTTTCCTACTTCCAGACTCAGCAATTATTTGTATATCTCTGATATCCTGAAGGAGGTGATTAGGACAAAGTATAAAAATAGTGTTTTCTGTCTACTTCAGTTGTCTTCTAAAAAGTGTGTTAAAGCAGCTCTTTCCTATGCAAAACATCAGTTGTCTCCATGTATACCAAGTCATCTTTCCACAGTACTGTCACTCTCCTGGGGCTGCAGAGAACGCCTCAGAAAGGAAGAGTAGCCTAACATGAAGTGTTTACAATAAGAAAAAGGTAAAAGGAAAAAGAAATTATTTTGCCCACATTTTTCTCTTTTTTACAGTCATTACCCATGCTTCACCCATACAAAAGGTACTCTAAATTTAGAAAGCAATCTTAAATTGTCAGTCTTTATTTGCTTATTTGTATTACTTGCCTGTTAGAGACTGAAGCCTTACTGCTTTTGACATTGTCCAAACAGGAAGCAAAATGCTGGTTCTTGCCTTAAAGGACTTACAATACCCCAACTGGATACAGGCAGATGAAAGAACACAAGGAAGTAATGACACATAAGAGTGAATGGCAACAGTGGCAGTACATCTGCAGCACAATGTTTTGTGGGTTTTTTTCTAATCGGTAGGAAAAAATAAGCAAATTTCAAATACACAATGCTGAACACAAATTAGATATGATAAGAAAGCAGTATTATGATGTTTATGGGAAAGTTTTGGCCTCATGTAATGAGCAGTATGGGTAAAAAAGAAGGAAAATATTTATTTCAAAATGTAGCAACAGTGAGGTAAGGATATATCATGGACCAGCCTGGATGAAACATTATCTACCCAACGGCATATCTCATATCAATAGACTGGTATTAAACTATGAGAAGCACTGGGAGTGAAGACAGATCACTCAGGCTTGATACTATAGACTGAAGAGAGCTTGTGAAGGTGTTCAAAAAGAGGAGACATCAGTACATTCCTGGGCAAACTGTCCTTCTCTGACAAAAAGGCTGCTAAAGTACCAAAGGCTGCCAATGGACTGTGGTGTTTTTGTGTTGTCTGCTTTGTATCGTTCCTTTGATTCATGAAGGGATCATGGAGAAGTGGGCAGAAGCTTGGAATCCATTATTGGATCTGACGGCACAAAACAATCATTTGTATAAATGCAACAAAAGCGCAACACAATCATTCCTACCTTTTTCCTTCCTTCTGTGTGTGTGTGCATACACACATGTGTGACTTTTTATGTTTGGGTGTGGGTGGGGTGTGTCTATCGGTGTAGTTTTTATTTCTAACAGAGAAGTCTCTGTATCCAGAACGGTTGTGATATGTCAAAAATGCATGGTACAGAGAACTTCAGTGGTGTCAATCAAGAAAACAAAGGAGTATGTCCTATAGAATTTTACAGGATGTTATAATACCAAGAGAATTTTTCATGGTTGGTGTTATTACAGTGACTGACCGCTTGTGCTAAGCAGTGGTATGGCCTTGCATAAAACTATTTAGAGATCTTTTAAGAAAGTTGTTCAAAATTAGAAAATGAAAGATATTTCTTACATTCCCTTATATTCCAGTAAGCATTGCAGCAAAGAACTGCTGAAACTGTTTATCATGTGAAAGCAAGTAGCTCCACACACTGCCAATTGCATTGCAATTCCAGATGTTGTTCAAGGTCATGCTAGTTGGCACACCTGCTTAAAAATTGTTGAAGAAGCAGGTGGAGAATAATCTCCTAAGCAAGGTCTCCCACACTCTTTGTGGGCACACACCTTGATGAGCTGGCATGGCTTCTGCTCTCTGGCTGTCAGACAAGGTCCTGCTGAAGCACCACATACACTCCACAGAAGCTGCTGCGGGGCTCTGTCTACTAGAGCATAGGAGGCAGAAACAAATCCTCAGACCACTGCAGGCCCGTGAGGGCTGCCTGAACATCTGCACAACCCCTTCTGCGAGCACTCCAGAGCCCAGATTAGGACTGAAAACCATCATCCATCTTACTTGGCTTCATCTGGTTGTAAGAGAGGTTGTTCATCTAAAGCAAATTAGGTCCACTTTAGGCAAGCCAGAAATCTTAATTTTTCCATTGTCACTGCCAGAAATGACTTCCAAGAAGATGTTGGTAGCAACAGAAAATACAAAAATTGTCAGTACCACTGTATGGAACTCATTAATTGCTTATTCAAAATTAATGCTAGGACTGATAGGCCTCTCATAAGTAACATGGACAGTTTATTTTCTTGGTTGGAATAGTCATAGTTACCAAGCCTCACTCCATCACACTATAAAAGTTATGACAGTCTGATGAATTTCCCAGGGACTAAAGAAAAGCTAATTTCACATAAAAAAAAAAAAAGTAAAATGAAGGGCTTTGGGAACTACCCACCAGCCTCACTTCAGTAACTGCTAAGATCATGGAAAAATTTATACTGGAACCTATGCTGAAGCATATGGCAGGTAAGGCAGTGATTAAAGACAGGCAATATAGCATCACCAAGTGAAAACTGTCCTTTCACAAAGTTGGACTGACTACATTTCCAGATAAGAGAAGGGAAACTGATGTCATCTTCCTGGACTTCTGTGAGGTATTTGACAGTGTTCTACAAAATATTTTTGACTCTTAATTGTGGGGAGATAGGCTTGATATGGATAAGGAACAATGTGGATTTGCATATTGAGCCTTTGACTAACTCCACCACACCCACAGAGTTAATCAAAGGCTCAATGTGGGTAAGGAAGTAAGCTGGATTGCTACGTCCACAGAGTTAGTCAAAGGCTCAATGTGGGTAAGGAAGTAAGCTGGATTGCTACGTCCACAGAGTTAGTCAAAGGCTCACTGTGCAAATGGAAATGACTAATAAGTGGTGCTCCTCGAGAGTCCATATGAGGACCAGTACTGTTTATTACCCTCATCGATTACATAAATAGTGGGATGCAGTGTGCCCTCCAGAAGTTTATGGATGACACCAAGCTGAGTGATGCTGTTGATGTGCTTGAGGTCAGGATGCCATGCAGAGGGACTTTGACAGGCATTCAGAGTACCCATGTGAACCCCATGAATTTCAACAAGACCAAGTTCAAGGTGTTGCACTGGGTTGGTGCAATCCTCTATATCAATGCAGACTGGGTTATGAATGGATTGAGAACAGCCCTACAGAGAGCTTGGGAGTATTAGTTGGCATTGTCTCCTTGTATCCCCAGAAGCTGATATCCTGGGCTGCATAAAAGGGTGTGTGTTTGATAGTTTGAGGAAGGAGGTTCTCCTCCTCTGCTTTGCTCTCATGAGAACCCACCTGGAGTATTTAATCCAGCTCTGGGGTCCACAGTACAAAACAACAACCTGTCCAGAGGAGAGCTACAAAAATGATCAGAGGGCTGAAATATCCTTCCTATGAAGAAAAGCTGAGAGAGTTGTAGAGTTGCTTAGCATGGAGAAGAGAAGGATGCAGGCTGACCTTATTGTAGCCTTTCAATACCTAGAGGGGATTTACAAGAAAGAAGGAGGACCACAGGTTGTAGTGACAGAATAGGAGAAGAGTTTTAAACATTAAAAAGAGTAGATTTAGATTGCAGGAAGGATTCTTTAAGAAGCATAATTTTATTATGGGGATGGTCAGACACTGTTGCCCAGAGAAGCTGTAGATGACCTATCCTTGGAAGTGTTCAATGTCAGGTTTGGCAGAGCTTTAAACAAACTGACCTAGGGAAAGATGTCAATGCCCATGACAGGGCAGATGGACTAGGTGATATTTCAGCTTCTTTCCAACCCAAACAATTATATGATTCTGTCATTGGCATAGTAAGATATATTGAGTGGCTCACAGCTGGTCAAGCTTCCTATTAGTGCAATTTTAGCCAGTGGATAGAGGGTTTTGGTGTTATTATGCAAGAGTAATTGGCTTGTTTTTCTCAGAAAAAAAGAGTTTTCAAAAAAAAGTTCTGAAGGCAGTATTTCATTTTCCCAGGCTTGATAATCCTGAGTGCACATGTATAATGTAATGTTATATACACAGTATAGATCACTCTGTAAATGTATTTCGTAGCCAAGTACAGTGCATAGTCACTGCAATAAAGATCTATTGGTCCTTATTCTGTGTGATTTTCCTTTTGTCTGGCTGCTATTTACTTCACATTTTGCCCAATAGTCTTTGAGCCTGAAGCAAACTGCTTATGGAATGGCTGCTGTGTATTAGATGCCTGAGACATAGGTCATGGTTCTAAATTTTCAGTACAATGTACTCTTTTCCTTGTTGTTACTCTTCCCTCTTCCTCAGTTCAACACTCTTCTTTACCTTGTGGGACTTCCTTAATGGGTTCGGTTCATCAGCATACATATATTTACTCTCCATTGCTCTTTACAATCAAACTTCACTGATCCATCTCCTTGCCCTCCTAGCTGTCAGGAGGCTAAGGAGATGCCAGAGAGCTGAATATGTAGGTGCCTATCTTTAGAAATCTGACATGTACTGGCAAGCAGGTAGCTTCTTTTGATACATCAAGCAAAATATTCTTACTAAGACAGTTTGATTTATTCTCTCTTGCCCTTCTTCGCTAAGTGAAGTCACTACTCCCTGACTCCTGATAAGAATAATTTCAACCATTCTCTCTTACTATGCATTCATGTTTCCTTCAAGTTACAATCAAACGAAGAGTTTCCTGTCCTGCACTGCAAACAAAGGCAGACTGCACCTTCAATCAGTGAAGTAGTTATATATCTAAGTTACAAAGTACCAGCAATCACTTTTCTTTCCACCTCCCACATGCTTCAAAGCTTTTCTGTGTGGCGTGGAAGTAGGCTAATTTTGAAACTAGTTTAGTTTAGATTTAGATTTTCAAATCTGCTTAAAAACTTTTCTGCCCCTTCCCCAGTACCATGCAGGCCAGGCAATGGACACCCCAAAATCCATATTTGTCATGGTGCTAGATGTTACCTATGGGCTGATCTTCAGTCTTTCAATCTTTCATCCAGCTGGAATGGATTAACCAAAACTAAAGATTTTAATACAAGATTTCATGAGTGAAGGAGGTGGCAAACTTGAGGGAGGAGCATTTTCTCCATACTTGCCTTTCCTCAGAAAGTGTCCTGGATTTGCCCTTGTTTTGATTGATAATGTATTCCTCCAGCAGTACAACCCACCCTTCTGTTTCCATTCTTACAGCTGCAAATTGCGCTGATGACTAGAGGGCCTTTCCTCATGTTATTGCAAAAAGGGCTCTTGTTCAGTAACCTGAAGATCCTCTTTGTTTGGCAAATATTTCTTCTTTGCCCTAAAATATGTTGTGCTCTTTGTCAGCACCAAACTGAATGTGCTTTCTTGGTTCTGCTGTGCCTGACCACACTGCTACTTTGTTTATGCTGGTACTGATTAGCCAGATTGGAAGGAGGTTTTTTTGAGACCTTTTCTAATAATATTTTCTCAATCTGAAAGAAAGGTTTAGTTATTTGTGGAAGGCAGTGAAAACATCACCAGCATGTTCTTGCTCTGCTGGGCTGCTGTCATCAGATCTCATATACCTGGTCATACCTGGTAATTTCTTGGATGGGAAATGGCATCAGGCATGAAAATTCAGCTAGTGAGGGTAAGTGTTAGAATCAGGCAACATGCTCTTTTGCCTGAACCTTTGCTGAGCAGGTGCTTCAGCATTGTCTCAGGGTCCTGAGGGAAATGTTTAAATTTAATTCAGAAATAAAACCAAGCTCCCAACTGCTTGAGATGATTAAAAATCCCAAGACTCTCTTCCTAAGAATAAAATCACGATGCTGATATCTTGGCCACATTCCAGATAGTGAAATTACATTCTGCCAGTATGAAATATACCTGTCATTTCAACTGCAAAGCCATTCTTAATTCCCAAAGAGAACTCCTGTTGAGTTTTGAAAGCTTTAAATGGCTGCCAGGTCCACCACTTAGACACAGCATTTCTGGGACCTATAACTTAGTCTGCTTCCAAAGCACATTCAAAGAAAATAAATAAATTAAAGGCAGAATATCATCCTTATTTTCTGTAGTAGTGCTATTATTATCTCAAACTCCATCAAGCCACCAATTACTTTTTGTTTTTCTTCTTAGCAATGTTGATTTGAGATTCCTTACAGATTAAAAAAAAAAAAAAGGAAAAGAGATAATTGAAGGATAGATTAAAAAAGCAAGAAGTTGTGATAAAACTAAATCAAAAAGTGGTATGCATGTTAGGCATGGCATGATGACACTTTAAACCCTTGATCTCTGAAGGAGGATGGATACTGCATAAGAAATTTCATATTTTGAGCTGTTTTTTTTTTTTAATTAAAATTTTTTAAGAATTAAAAAAATGAAATGGATGATGTAGCCATATAGAAATCATCTTATCTAACAATTACAGAGGGTTTTTTTGTAACACTTCTATAACTGCAGGGTGGAAATCGGAATGAAGTATTCAATAGATTCTGTGTGATACCTCCAGCCTCCTCAGGGGCCTATGAAACAAGAAGATTCTGTGTGGAGTTAAATTACAAATTACATGTAATGTATTATAAGCTGACCAAGAAAAACATAATTTTCTACTGTGCCAGAGGTGTGATTCGTACAACCTGGGAAAAGAAGCTACATTCACATTATCCCATTTATTAGTTGACCACTTACAAGAGAATTGGAGCCTAGGACATTTCTTTTCCACTGCTAAAGATGATCCTGGCACCAGTGATTTTGCCTCCATTCTTTATACTAACTGGACAAAAGATACAGTCTGAGGGTTTTGACTAAGGAAGACTTTCTTTTAGCAGACACATCATATACCACTGAAACTGTGCAGATGGGCAAGTATCATTAAAACCTTAGCCAAAGGAACCTTGGTTATAAGCAGTTTGTTAGGAGCACACATAGGAACTGATAAACCTCAAATAAATAAATATTGCATATGGTCTGTGCTTCCAGCAGTGTTTTGGTCACTACCGTCTGTCAGTAGCAGACCTTCTGCCTTTGGGCTCAATTTTGGCAGCTGCTTTCATTGCCCTCATCTTCTCATTCCATCCCTAGGTTTTTATTTTCTTATTTCTATTTTTCTGCTAAGGGCTGAAAAGCCTTCCTGCTCTGTGATGAAGTGCCATAGGGGCAATGTGCTTAATTTGCTGCACCCCTCCTTCCTTTGAAATTGTGGACACGAACACATCTCCAGGGCTTCAGAAAATAACCCCATCTGACCTTACTCTACCTCTTTCTACGTGTGGATTCAAGGCCAAAGACAGCACTGGGTTTAGGTATTTGCAGTTTCTTTCCATGCCTGAGAGACAGCAGGACTGGTACGAGCACGGGACACGGCTGAGACGTGGCAGGTTCACTGCAGCTCTTCTGTCTTGCTTCTGCATGGGCTGAATAGTACTGGTGTCTCTCGGCCCACAGCTGCCACATGGGGGTGTCAAGAAAAGATTTTGTTTTAAGTTCAGCTCCTGTCTTTGCCCAGGCCTATGGCAGCAGGCAGGAGGTGTATTGAAGTGACCAGCACCCCAAAAATCCACTCTATCCACAAGTTCTTTAATAATAGCTTATTCAGTCTATTATGAAATGAATTATTTATTAATAGACAAGAAAACTAACAGACAAGACTTAAAACAAACTATTACTACACAGGGATAGAATAAAAGAGATACTACTAGTAGATTGACATACAGTGCACGATACTGGGACCTTTCAGTTACAGCCAGCGAAGAAATAGTATAAACCTAGGATTCAATGTTTCTTACCATCCGAAGGTTGGTGGCACACACCGAGATCCTTTCCCTCAGTCCCTGGGGAAGTAACCGCGAAGCTGCATCCAAACTTCGGGGAGAAGTCTCCGACATTTTCGGGATGTAAGAGGCTTCTGCCTCAGTCATAACTCGTATATCTTTTATAGTTGTAAAATGGTGTCTCTCAAGTCAGAAATATCTCTTATCTCTCCCCCATCGGCTCGCCAGACTAAGATGTTAATTCTTAGCTAGCTATAAATCACCTTTGGCGCCAGAGATAACTGCTGATGGGCCTTTCCACCCATGGTTATCTCTTTATGCACCAGCTATTGTGATACACAGAGCCGGGGGGCAGGGGGATGTCCTGCCACAGGGGGTCACACCCTTTGAGGAAGGTGCTACACTTAGTTCTGCACACATTCTCCTAGGCAAGAGATTGCACCCTCCTGGGGGACTTTTCTGAGAGACATCCTTCGCTCTCCTAGATCTGCTTTTGTAAGGCCCCTTACTACTGCTCTTTAAAATGGCCTCTGTGACCTCTAAAAATTATTGTTGAATTAGGGAGAGTAGGAAAAAGAGTGTCTTTGATGAGCATAACTTTGGTTTGGGTCAACTCAAAGTGTTGGCCTGGTGCAAATAAATATTTTTGATAGATGGGGTTCCCCAGCTATGCAGAATCTCCAAAGGTTAGTAAGTTTAGACCATGATAAGCAAAAAAGTATTTTTTTTAGGTTTATTTTAAATGGAATCACAATTTTTCTTTACAAATCTGACTTTCTTGTTTACTATATGACTTCCTTTCTCAGACTCTCCCCATTATTCTTCAAATGCTATCCAAATTATTATATGTAATATCAAGTACTCATAGGACTAGATAGAATATAATCTATTGTGTTCATAATTTAATCTGAATGATGTGGTTAGAATCATATCTCAAAGGCATACTACAATTTTTCTTTCTGACTACACATACTGTAGTGATACCAAGCATTTAGAACTCCACTGCTAGTTCAGCTCTCTATTTTTTCCTAGTGTCATAGCTTACTCAGTGTAGTATGCTCTAAGAAAATATGTATCCCTTGTGAAATACACAGCTGCTTAAAACTGGTGAATTCTTGGTGTTCTTCAAATTAGCTTGAAATTAAACTATTCTCTCAGTTACAATTACTTGTATCAGTAGTTTCACTAGGTTGATTCCCAGTGTCAGAAGGGACACTTTTTTTCCCAGTGCACAGATTAGAAAGTAAATGCAAGCAATGTGAAACACTACACAGAGCAACATGCAGGGAACTGAAGAACAAGAGCAGTCTTATGTGACTCACAGCCTCGTGATAAATAGTAACAAATGACATGCTGTCATTGGAGTCCTGCATTCATAGAGAACAAAACAAAGAGCTTTGACAAAACTTTAATTTTTAGCATCCAGTATATATTTTTACTGCAAGTATACATGTAGGCCAAAAATTGGTTTTGCAGCTGTTAAACCTTGATGACAATATGGTTTTGTTTCAGATAACCAAGGACCCCCTGTGAGGATTGAGGATTGCTTGTGAGAGATGAGATCCATCTGATACAGCAGAGCAAAAAGCATTCTGCCAGCTGGCTGCCAGCCTGGTGAGGAAACGTTTGAATTAGAAATGGGGGAGGAAGACCAGCAGTAATATAAGGAAGTGATGAACAAGGTTGGGATGTATGTTGATATAAACACAAGACATGTTGTAATCAACAGACCAGGGCAGAAGGTAGCCCCACACAAATATATGCCCATAAATAGGGAAGTACCTACCAGGCAGAACTGTAAGGAAGGTTCCCATTACCTTTCTGGGAAATCAGGATGACTTACTGCCTCTCTGAATGGGACAGACTGGAGGACTTAAAGGTCTGTGTGCAGTTACAGAGTTATAGTCTCATTGGAATAATGAAGACTTGTTGGGATAGCACACATGTCTGGAGTACTGTGGTGGGTGGGTACAGGCTATTAAGGAAGGACAGGCTGGGACAACATGAGGGGACCACCCTTTACAGGAGACTGCAATGGGGAGCGTGTCTGCAAATGAACAATGAGCTGGGGAGAGCTGATGGGTCAGCATTAGTTGGCAGAGCACATGGATGACAATGTGGTGGGTGCCACAGACTCTCTTACTAGGAAGAAAATGTAGATCAGGCTTTCTCAACTCAGCTGGAAGAGTCCTTATGTTCACAGGCCCTATGCTCATGAGAGACTTTAAGCCCACCAAAATACGTCACAAGGAGAATACAGCAATTAATGGGAAATCCAAGCCATTTGGGGAGTGCAGTGAAGGCACTTTCCTGACACAGGTGATCAGGGAGCCTGTGAGAGGAGGTGCTCCACCGGACCTCATAAAGACAAGGAAGAATTGGCTAGGATATAAACCTCAGGAACAGGCTGTGGTGTCCATGATGTGTTAAGGAACCTGAGAGATGGAAAAAGAAACAAAAGCAGGGTCACAGCTTGGGCTTTTGGAAAGATTCTTCAGACTCTTCAGAAATCTGCTTAGAAGAATTCCATGGGTTGCAGTCCTGGAGAGAAGAGGTGTCCAGGAGAAGCAATTGATTTTCAAGGTTTGCCTCCTCCAAGATCAAGAAAGGTCCATTTTGACAGACAGGAGGATTTAATGGATGATCAAGGAGCTTCTGACTGAACTCAAACATAAAGGAACAGTGCAAAAGGTGGAAGCAGAGAAGAAGTTCCCTGGGACAAATAAACACTGGACCAACATGAAGGTACGGGTTAGGAAAACCAAAGCCCTTCTGGAGTTAAACCTGATGAAACGTGTTTCAGGAAAGAAAGTTTCTATACATGCCTAAGCAGCAGAAGGAAGTTGAAGAAAAGTATGGAGGTGTTGCTGAAAGGGAAAGGGGATCTCATCACAAAGGACATGGAAAAGGCCGAAGGAGTCTTTGGTCTTCACTGGTAAGACCTGCCTTCAGGAATTCCAGAGCAATAAGAATCTACTCAAGCACATTTAAACAAAACTGGACATACATAAGCCCCTGGAACCTGATGGAATGCACACCTCAGTTCTACAGGAGCTGAACCATTTCACTGCAAGAACAATCTTGATCAGCTTTGAAAGTCTGTGGCAAGTAAGGGAGATTCCTGCATACTGGAAGAAAGCTATTGCCAGTCCTGCCTTCCTCAAGGAAACGAAGGAGGATCCAGTGCAACACAGGCCAGTCAGTCTCTCCTTTGTCTGATGGAAAGCAATGGACTGAATCCTCTTCAAAAACATTTCCCAACACATGAAGGACAAGAAAGTAATTTGAAGTCATTAGCAGGGATTTATGAAGGGCAAATCACGCGTGACAAACTTCATAGACTTCTGTGATGAGGTGACTGTCATGGTGGATGAGGGGAAAGCATTGGATGCTGTTTGTCTTACCTTTAGCAAGGTTTTCAACTCCATTTCCTGTAACATTCTCACAGGTAAACTGATGAAATTTGGGCTAGATATATGGGCAGTGAGGGGGATTGAAAACTGGCTCTCATGGTTTTGACCAGAACACAAGTTTCAGATTGAGGCCAGTTAACAGTGAAGTACCCCAAGGATCAAAACTGGGGCAAATACTATTGAACATCATTTTTGATGACTTGGATGATGGGGCAGAATGTTGCCTCAAAAAGTGTGAGAAGAGTGGTTGATAGACTAGATGAGTCTGTTGCAGCTTGGAGGTACCTGGATAAGAAATGGACTAGCAACAACCACCGGATCTTCAACAAAGGTAAGTGCAAAATTTTGCATTTGTACAAGATTAATCCCCCTCGTCATGAAAGGCTGGGGGTTCATCAGCTGGAAATCAGTGGGGCAGAAAATGACTTGACCTGGTGGACACAAAACTTGCCATGAGCCAGCAATGTGCTTTTGTGGAAAAAGAAAAGGTCTAAAGCATTAAGAGCTGCATGAGGCAGAGCACTGCTTGCAGGTAGAGGGAGGTGATACTTTCCCTGTATTCATCTGGATTACTGGGTCCTGTGCTTTGCTTCCTGGTACAAGTGAGACATCAAAAGACTGCAGCAAGCCCAGCAAAGTACCTCAAAGATGAAAAAGTGACAGGAGTAAGAGAAGAGGCAATGGGCATAGGGAAAAATACAAGAAATTTCATTTTAATGTAGGGAAAAGGTGGGTTGTGTTTTTTTCCAGGGAGTGGGTAGGTTGTTTCCTTTTTTCCTCACTGCAAGACTGATTTGTGGGATAGTTTGCCCAGAGAATGTGGAGTCTCCATCCTTGGGGATATTCAAAATCAAACAGGACACACCTCTCAGCAATCCACTGTAGCTCACCCTGTTTGAGCAGGAAGTTTAGACTAGATGATCTGTTGAGGTACCTCTCAGCAACTTTACAACTGGGTGATACTTAAAAACTTAATTATATTCAGCCTAATTATTTCAACATCTCTTAAGATGCGTTTGGGCAATAGTGCCAGATAAAACAAGCAACAATATCTTCTGTAAAATGATCATTTTAAATTAGGTACAGAACTTAACATCAAAATATTTATCATGTGAGACAGAAAAAATTGAGGCTGGAAGTAATATGTTAGGCAGGGCTGATGCCTATTTGAAATATGGAAGTTATGTTCTAAATAAATTACAGCAAATACAGTTGACCTCATAAATCCTTGGAAATCAAATTACATGCAATAATTAATCTGTGAAATAAACACAAGTATTAGGATTTTCGTATTTCGTCTTCTAACTCCTTCGATTTTACCCGCAACCTTCCTTTTGGGATGTTCAATCAACTGGAGTTTTTAACATGCCAAGAATTTGCAAATGATAAAATGGAACGTTGTCAAAAATAATGTCAGATGGCAGGACTGCTCTGACACTCACAGTGCATTAAATTGGAATAAAAGTAACATCAAATGAAAGTGCCTGCAGTGAAGGGAGTTGATATATAACAGTGTAACATAGAAAAGGACCTTTGATTTAATGAGGTTCAATTTCATAAAAGTGCAGGTCTTCAAATGGGAATGTCATTGAAGTAATCAGACTGTCCTGCAACTTCCATCTCGTTGTAAAAAGAGACAGATAATTAAGTGTGGGTACCTCCTGAATAACAACCAAAAGCACAACCTAATGTGATCCAGATCAAAACTGAGGCCCAGAACCAAGCTATGAGAATATTGCTCTTCTTCCTGTTGAACACACATAGCAAATGTTTGTGTGGTCCCACAGAACAGAGGTTATATTGCTCTTTACCTGCTGCTAAACCTTGTTATTCATACCTCGTTTGAGTTGTAGATGGTTCTTATAACATAGATGAAGTTTTTGATGGAAATAGGAGTGCAACAATATATATACACCTGTATTATATCATATACATCTGAATTATGCCATATAGAAAATAACAAAAAATTGTGTCTTTTCTGTTGTTTAAAAGGATTAGAAAGATCTAATCTGCTTTAATTGATTCAGCTCTATTAACACTAGTAAGCATATGAAAAAAAATTTAATCCCTTTTCTTTTCCTACATGACAAATGGGATAGAGAGATGAAGAAAATGAGTGAATAGGTAAGAATCCTTTGCAAAAGGCTCCCTTCTGACAGTGACGTCAAGAAAACTTGTAGGTGTTGTGGGTTCCTTAATGGGAAGTAAAAGGTATGTATTAGCAGATCTGTGTGTAGCAAGGGTGTTTCAGGAAAATTGGAAAACTGCTGCTTTACTGGTTGACTGTCCAGAATCAAGGCTGTTACATGCTCTGAAGCTTCACTCTTTGATACAGTTACCAGCAGGAATTTTGGCGGCTCATGTTTTCCAGAGTCAAGGTATTTCTAGGAAGTTCTGCTATCACGGCTTCTGTTTTTTTTTTCTCTTCCCTCCCTGTGTTTTCCAAATATAGGTGAGGGCTTTTAGAAGCTACATGCAGTTTCTTCCTCAGTCTTTTCTATTAAGAACCTGCTTATTAAATGCTTACTTTCTGGAAAATTTGTCTAAACCAAATATCTAAGATGTTTCCTGTTTCTCAGTAAACGTTTTTTCCATGTAAATTAATTTCAGGCCAAGGCAAATTCGGGAGGACAGAGCTTCCTACAACTCCACAGCATTAAGCTGCAAATACATGAATGTCTCCTTAAAAGTGGTTAAATTCAGCAAGATTCCCCTTGGATAAATATGTGCATGTCTGTCTTGACTTCTTCAGGAGTTATAGGTATTCATGTTGATGGATTCTCTCTTGAGTTTTCTTCTTTGGATTAGACAGCTTTTCGAAACAGGGAGATCTGTTTCAGATTAAGAGTTTATTTTAAAATTCACATTAATGGCCCTATTATATTTCTAGTGGTCCTTAGAGTCAGTCAGTCAGTCAGGACAAAACCACCATGAGAAGAGTCTGTTTTACTGACAAATCTAAGTACAGACCAAAATAAAACAAACAAACAAACGAAAACTCAACCCAACCCATCCCAACCAACCAAAAAACCACAAGGAGAACACAAAAAATGCCCCCCCCCAAAACAAAAAGCCACAAAACCCACACAAAAACCCAATAAGAACAAGAAAACTAAGAATCCTGAACACAACCCGAAACCCCTAACACCCAAAAAAACCCACATCGCAAAAATAGTTAAAACGTCAAACTTTACTGAGAAACAATCTTATCATCCAATCATTGCTAGTTACAAAGATTTCACTTCAAAGTTTATGTGATACGGTTTATGTCTGTGCATTCATTACAAGGCCCAGGGAAATGGTTTGAGTGATTTCAGTGAACTGCACTGAGACGTTCCTGGAACTCCGCTGTTAGCTGACGCAGTAACCTTGTCTGTTAACAAGGTGCCACAGCACTGTGCCAGCATCTCATGCTGTGAAAACACGCCTCAGATGAAGGAATGAGAATCCCACTTACATATCCACAATTATCTAAAAGGTGAAACTTGATGAAGCAGGAACTTCTCTCTGAAACTCTCTTTAAACAGAATGCATAATAAAGTGCTAAACCCACGGTGTGTTCCAATGTTCATTCTGTATCCCTTCAGGTCTGCATTTGACCATTGCTGAAGGCCTCCCTGCAGAGCATTCTGTTTTACAAATAATACTGGAAGCATCCGAACGTGAGCTCCTGGAAAAGCTACAGGCAGCATTCAAACACTTCATAGAGCCAGGGCACAAAGTTTGCCTGCTAACATATGCTGAAGCATGTGCCACCTCATCTTCACTCTTATTATTACATCCAAATGCTGGCACATGCTACCATCACATTTTCAGTTTGCTGTGTGCAAAGGGCTGCTTGGGACACAGTGGGAACAAGTCTCACCAAAAGAAAGAATTAGTAATTTCCCTGCCTTACCAGACCCATCATCTTCCTCCTTTTCTTCTTTAATGTAGTTGTTTGTTCTTTTTCAAAATACAAGTAATAGCTTTATACAGGGAAAAAAGGCCGAAAACAGATGCAGATGGAAAGTTACAGAAGGTGAAAATACAATTTATGGTCAGTTAAAGTCAGGTCAGAAGCAGATTGTGGTAATTTCT
>VZRO01005131.1:9982-46555 GCA_013397915.1 Daphoenositta chrysoptera | reverse complement strand
CCAGAGATAACTGCTGATGGGCCTTTTCACCCATGGTTATCTCTTTATCCACCAGCTATTGTGATACACAGAGCCGGGGGGAGGGGGGTAAATGTCCTGCCACATCACCCCATGGTAGTAACTTATGTCATGCTTCTGCCATGTATTGCTTTTACTTTTTACATTTTGGTGCAGCCTCTCTGTATCCAAGCAGGTTGTCTCACTGACATTTGGGGCATGGAAAGAAACTCTGAATCTTTTGTGAATGCTCAGGGATGTAGTTAGTCCCTACCAACTTCCAGATATGGTAGTGGCATAGGAAGAGATCAGGGGGCCAAATGAAAGGAACTAAGTAACCGATGGAAAATTAGGAACATGAGCAGAAAACAAAAAGGTTAAGATGTTTATTTAAAAGATGAGCTTCAATGAGACAGTGTGAACCTACAGGATATATCAACTTGTCAGGACATAACATTTGTGCTACGACCTCTAAGGCCATTAAGTGAATTACACAAACTGTTCATAAAAGTTTATCTTCCTAGTCATGGATGTTTTGCTACTCTGTGTTCACCTGACTCTTTATGTTTTGCCTACAAAGAAATACAAAGGAGAATATATACATACGGATATATGTGTATGCACATATTTCTTCATATCTGTGGAAGTAAATTATTGTTATATACTTCAAGAGTAATTTTTCCACAATAAGTAAGAGAAAAGAGAAATTGCTTCTAAAAAAGACCCTTGTATTTGTCTAGTGAGATTTGCTATTATGCTGCTGGGAAAGTTAGTGACATTAAACATTTCAATGAATTTAAGAATAGTTTAAAAGTGGGGAAGAAAGTGAAGAGCGTGACTTTGGGATAGGGTATTGTCATTATATATCAAAAAATTTGCTGAAACCTGGTGAATTTTTTAAAGCTGCACTGTGCCAGGACCTCCGTTGCTAAAGTAAAAATTAGTATCAGTGAGTATGCTTCCAGAGAACATGTCAACTACTTACTAATTTATTCAGAAATATACCATTTTGCTTCAAATATACACAGACCTTTTAACAAGTTGAAATATATATGTGTGTTGGAAGAATAACATTACACAACAGAAGAAATTTTTTGATGAGAATTAACTTCTGCCTATTTTTATTTTCTGATTGTTAAAGTTGTTTTAAATACAAAGCTGAACAAGAATGGCGATATTCTCAATTTGAGTGGGAATCCCTTAGTTTTTCATTAATGGAAAAAAATGCAATTGAAAAAAACCCTCTTTGAGTGTGTAGCAACAACCATGCTTGAAATCAGTGTACAGCAATCTTTACTGAAGACCTTGGAGGAACTGGCAGACTTCCCTCTCAGATTTTTACTGAGATGAGAAAAGCACAGAGATTAATTGGGTCTCTTGACTAGCAGCCTTCAGTCAAGATCATGACATCCTTTTGGGGCATTAGAGATGGCTCAATATCCTAGCATCCATGAAAGCCACAGGTCAGCATCTAATCATGTCAGAAAAATGGAGGACAAATACTCACCATACTTTCAAGGACCAAGGCAGTTTTTACAATGCCCTGCTTTTCTTTTAAGTGCAGTTAAATCAAGGCAACATGATCTGTTTTAGAGACTATCCCCATGGAAGATGTCAAGTGAAATTGTGGTAGAAAGCATGGGCCCTGGCATGCTAGGAAATATTTTTGAATAAGTGACCACCACTGCTGCTGGCCAAAATGAGCCAAATTACTTTAGCAAGTCTTGATTTTATTTCATGACTTTTTGTCTTCCCCTACTATGCTATGAAGCTTGTGTTTATGTTTAGCAGGCAGATCTGCATGTATCCATAAACTTCTACTTTCAACCAGCTGCAAATACTCATACTAAAATCATAATTTTATTAAAAAATGTTCAGAGATATTGCAGTAATCACCTGCAGCATGTTTGAGCAGAAGCATGGGCAGAGACATGTCAAGATCAGGAATAGCCCAAAGATGTAGGATTTCTCAAGAAAATAAACACTTGGAACAAAAGTTTCTGTTTCTTTCTGGTCTCTGGAAAAATAGGCAGGAAGGCAGGCACAGTGGAGGAAAGGAGGAAAACCAGTGCAACTGACATGACAGAAATACCTGGGAAAGAGAAGTTCTTCAGAAAGGAACCTATGTACTGTCCATGGAAGAACATAATGCACTGAAAGACACTTACCAAGCAGAATTGTCAACAAAGAGAGTCAGAGAGCTTAACAAGCACATTTTTAATGAGGATCAGGAGTTGAACTTGGATGATTATTTAAAAGTCTCATGAGACAATAATAAACTTAAGAGTAGTCTTTTGTCTCTTTTGAAATCAGTGGAAGATCTTATCATTGACTTTGTGGCACCAGAACTTCCTTGCAGCTGTTGGAGTGTGAACTTGGGACTACCATATTACTCTTGTGGGTTTTACCCAGAAGCAAAAAGGATTTGAGGCTGAGAGATGTAGATCTCTACTTGTGCTAATTTACAACCCAAAATAGATTTGTGTTTGATTGCTGACATTTACAATTGCTTTTCTTGCTATTTTCTCTATGTATAGGATTCTGGTTTTACCCTTTCCTGCTGCTGGCTCTGCTGTAATGCCCTTTTGCCTGGAGGGAGGAAGAGGAACAGATGGCATGCAGCTAGGCAATTATACAACATAGTAAAAGCAGGAAAGTTCCAAATTTAACTTCTCAGGCTATCTCCTTAAGTCATTCCCCTTGTGTCTACCATGCAAAGTTAATGATTGTAAAATTATTTCCATCTATCTATCTACAGTATATCTAACTGATATTAAAGTGACCAAAGCAATTTTGATTGACATTTTCTGAGGCTCATGAACTAGTTATTTCTGATCAATCATAATTGCCCATACTGCTACAAGCATTATGTATCTCAGCCAGCAAAATAGGCCATTCACCAGCTCCCAAATGTGAACTACTAAATTCTCAGGCCTCAGAAGCCTAGGATGCTAGTTACAAAGCAGTATGGGCAGAACTCGAAAGAGAAAAATGAAAGGGAGGGGAATTAACAAGAACAAATACAGCATTTAAAATAAAAAAATCAAGCTATTTGCATTGTAAATGAAACATGCTCTGAAACATCACTGCAGCTACACTGATGCTTGATAACATTCTCTCCACAAAAAAGAAATAAAGGAAAGATGTTGATTTTCTGGAGTAAATGGTTATCCACAGTGTTAGTGTTAGAGAGCAGATTGAAGAAATTATAAAACTAGCGTAAATAATTTTAAGTGTGTAACAGCATACAGCATCTATTTAAATGACCTGGTAATTTGGCATGAATCCAAGGAATCATTCCCTGAGCTGAATTTATGATGTGTGTTTTCAAAAAGCAGCCAAAATCCAGTAAATAAAGAGGTTTTTGGAAGTAATTTCCCTTACACTGGAAAAGACCATTAGGCTGTTCTGTTTTTAAAGGGCAGAACTACTAGTTCCAGCAAGGTATTTGCTAATTCTGAAGAGTGTTAGGCCTAATCTTAGTTTTCCAGCTGGTTCTGAAGAACGTAATATACAGCCTTGTAAAGGTGTGTAAAATAGATACCCAGCTGTAAACAGCCTCTGTTTTACGTTGTAGTTCTTGCCATTTAAAAATGAAACTAAAGAATGTCTGGAATTCATAAGGATATCAAAAAAAGTTTTTTCTTTTTATTTCTTTTTACAGTGGTCAGGCTCAAATTCACACAAAGATGCTCATGCTAATGTCATACCCTGAAATGATCCAGGTAAATGCCAAGTCTTATATCTGGGTTTGTACTGTAGGTTTTGTTGACAGCTCTTTCAGCCTTTGAGAGACTCATTTCTTCACATGTTCAGCCGCTGCATTCTGTTTGGCATTTGATAGCTGAAACCCAGGTGGGGTCACAACAGAAAATGCTAAATGTGTTATGTTCTCAGGAATTCAGAAGCTGCAGGGAATTTCTGAGCCTTTCATTAGTGTGGCTGTGAAACGGAGGCATTCAGCCTGCTCCAGGAGAACAGGAGTTTAGTCAGCTGTGGGCCCGTTAGCCACATCTCTTATTCTCACTTGTGGTTACAGAGCCATTTTTAGCTGCTAAAGCTTTTTTCAGACTTAAAGGGCAGAAAGGACACAATGACAGTCTCATGTGATCCCGTGTAGTGTGAGATTTTCCCCAAAGGTATATCCTCCAGAAAGCTAGCCAAAGAAGAATGCACGTGGGTGCGCATTTACCACTTCAACAGTTAGTTGCTTATTTACCCTGTCTGCTAGGAACCAGGAAGTCTTTCTCTGAATCATTTGTTTGAAATACACTGAAGATACATTCTATTAGTTTTCCTTTATTTCCTTTTCCTGGGTACATTTCTATAGGTATTTCTTCATAAATAGCTGTATGAGAAAGACACAGCATATACTATTTACTAGTAACCAAGGTAAAAATATGTTAATACTGAGAGTAGAGAATGGCATTGAGGATTAGAGATCAGTATAAGGAAAATCTGGAAACAAGCACACTCCTACTTGTGCTTGTTGTATGAAAAGCATGGATTTGTCTTCCACACTACTCTGGTTTTCCTGGATTAAACTGTTTCTAAAAAGTGTTGGGCCAGTTTGGGACTGGTTCTGGCCCTGCACTCAAAAATAATTAAGTATAACAGAAGCACAAAACCAGGAGAATGCTGACTAGGAGAATAATGTTAAATATATGGGTATTTGGAAGTGCACTGGGAGCAAAAGTTGCAATCTAGATGTCCTACTTGATTGTTGCATTTAACACAAAACATGGCTAAGCGGAAACAGAAATAAAGATATCTCTGTGAAAGACTAACCTTCTCACCATTGAAGAAAGTACTTTATGGCTACCAGAGAGGGAATAGAAATAGGCACAGAAGAGCCTTCTCCTTCTCATAATTGGGGGAACAATGATTCTTTTCTTTCCATTCGCAATTGTACTTGGATCAAGCTCAAGTTCATAAAATAATGAGCATAACAGGAACAAGTATTATAAGTTGCCTTCCCTCCCACCCATCCATGTATAAATTCAAAACAAATAGTAATAAAACAGAGGCAGCTGGTCCTTCAAGCTGCCAGTTCCAAAGTACTCATAAAATAAAATTTTTTTTGTTCTTTTTTCTCCAGGTAGCTATTAATTTTTGTTTTGTGTATTTTTCAGTTACATATTCTTGTTAGCAGACCAAGGAAAACCAAAAATGACAGTGAGCAGCAACTGAAAACACACCTGGAGTTACAAAGACTTTCATTTCCCAGGTTCTTTCTTTTTCTCTCCTCACCAGTGTCTGCATGTAATGGATGATGTGGCAAATAAAACAAAGCAATACAAAAAACTCGAAGAGACAGTAAGAGAAAAAAAATAATTGATGCTAAAGGCTGAATATAGAAGAAAATGGTCATCATATCCAAAGTGCCATTATCACAACCAAATTGCAGCTGGTCCTTGCAATCCAGAACACAGACATAAAAGGTTTAGGAATCTTGAGAAAGCATCAAAACATATCTTGCCCAATCTAATGCTCAGCAAGTCCAAGTACACAAGGTTGAAAAAGTGGATAAAAGGATATTGTTGTATTTCCAAATTTATAAACAGGGGAAAGGGTGATGGGGGAACACTTTTCAGAATGGCTAAATGGTAATTGGATGCCTAATTGCTGTTCACAAAATGAAAAGTTCTCCCATAGGAGTTCGTCTGATTTGTTCTTTTATATGTGTAGCTATATGACCATCAGATTTGGCAGAAAAACTGGCTTAGATGTAGCTGCCAAAAAAAGGGAATTATTTTTTACTAGGATCACTATTTTTTTCCTGGTTAATATTATAGTCTAATAAGCAAATGCTTTGGCATGGCTGATGAATAACATCCATGGTAAAAAAAGTAATGAAAGGAATTTCTATGGCCAGTTTTTCAGGCAAAAAGAAAAAACCTATTATGTAACTTCATGGCAAGACTCTCAACCTCCAAATCATCCATTCCCTGTCTTATGCTTTCTGGTTCATCTGTTGTAAGATTTACTAATATTGCCTGAGAGAAATTGAATAATTTAAGAATTAATTGCTTAAAAGAAGAAGAAAAACCAGCAACCATTTCACAATGTGTGCCAGCCTTTGCTTAGTCAGGGCTGTGCAGAACTGGAATCTGAAGAGTCCCAAGCAAGCCAAGATGTGTGTTGAAGTCGATGTGTATGTGAGATAATGATAACAGCAGTAGAAGAGCATAGAGAGTAATGATAAAAACCCATCTAGCTGACATGACTTCTTGTTCCACGTGGGTCCATTTTATGTGAAAATTCTTTCATGGCATGTTGCTGGTAACAGACAGAAACTGAAAACCTGTTGATGGATTTTAACAACAACCTTCCATAAAATTCTTCAGCTCTTGACTTACCAAAATTTTGTCCATCATTTACATTCTTCTATCACACTTATCCTGCAAGATAAATATCTAGCTCGAGTCTCAAAGAAATAAACATCTTCTTTACTTGGTAAATGAAGATGCAATTACCTCCTTGTTACATGCACATTGTTTGATATTGCATCACTCGTGTGCAAAACTATAAAAACCATGCTTTCATGTCCCTGCTTATCCCCATGTCAGGTAAGAGCAGACCTGAGATAAATAAAAATAACTCTATGTTTTATCCTGAAAGATAGTCTAATTCTGCTTTGGTTAACTGATTTTGTGAACAATTAGTTAAAAGTGTCTCAAGTGAAGATGTTCAAGTATCTTCAGTTCTTGAGACTCAACATAATATAATTTTTCTACTGATAGAGTAATAATCAATACCTAGTAAATGTGATACAACTTATTTGGACATAGCTGACTATGACAGCCTTACAAATCATTGTGTACAAGTCAAGGTGCCCATAAATTAGAATTCCCTGTAGACCAAAGTATTGCACTACATTTTACTACATACAATATTTAACATGCAAATACATAGCTACCATATGCTGTGAAGAGGATTAAATTATAATATTTCCCCATTTACAAAATGTGTTTGCCATGGCTGTTTTATTTTCATTGTATTGAAAATACGTTGTACAGCAGTTTTTAAAGACATTTTTGTGTTATTTCAGACACTATCTGTTTAACCTCAAATGGTGCTGTGTTTTGAAACAATGAGATAATGGTGCATTGAATTAACTGTAGAACACACTGAAAAATAAAGGAAATTTTGAATATATAGGTTAAAAAAAAACAATTTCAACTCTAAAGAACGTTGAAAAGGCATTAAAAATATATGTCACATACTATCAATATTCTTCCTAACTCTTCATGGCACAGATTACCACTCCATTTTTCCCATTACCAATGCTTTGATTGAAATCCTCCATGCGCCATCCTGTCCTCCATTTAAACAAATGAGTGAGCCTTACACACAGTGTTTTCCTCATGAACACTTCTGCTTCCTTACTATAACGTTGTCCACTAGGAAAACTTTGGGAAAGCTCTTAGAAAGTATCACAACATTTTGGGGTGCCATTTAATAAGAAACACAAACAGGCACATATTATATATATAGCACACATATATAAATTATATAAACAATACAAATGATATAAACTTTGCACATACTATGTGCCAACGATGCACATTATATAAATGATGTATGCACATACATATATATATATACACACATAAGTATACATAGATATATATATATATATACAGATATGTGCATACATGTGTCTGTAAGTATCCATAGATACAGAATATCTCTATCTATTGGTAGATTGGTTAGTAGGGTCAATCAGCAGTTTCTATTTGTAGTGAAATAAATCAAAACATTGCATTCAGAAAGCCTAAATTTAAATTTCTAATTGGCTTAGAAATTCTCAAGACAATTTTTTTCCTACCTCTGCCTTTTCACTGTGTAAGACGTTAAAGGGCAAATAAGAGGTTGCTTCTAGGCCCTGGAAGGTGCAAGTAGTGTACTCTAAGAAGGTACAATTTATCTTTGCTTTACCAGTAAGTTACAAATAAAGTCAATGTTCTTCAAAAGGTGTTAATCAATATGATAAAATTCAGATTCTTGAGAGGCTATGACTTTTTTGATTTCCTGACTTTCATTATCATTTCATGGCATAATTATTCATTTTTAAAATTTGGGTATGGTTGTGTACCCACAGATCTTCTCCAGCACCACTACTAGGTAAATGTATTTAATGTAGTACACTGCCTGTGAAATGTTGATTAAAAGTTTTATTTTTAGTCTGAAAGTGAGGTACAGAACTTGTAAAAGAAAGAACTAGCATTTCTGTTACATCATTGGTAAATAATATTGGTTATTTTTAGGTAATTCAGAAAGATTCCCATGGGCTTGTTCACAGCTACATGACCCAGATGTGATTTTTAATGATGCTGATGTGTTTCACTTTGAACTTGCTTCCCTCCTCCCCTTCGGTCTGCTGCCAGTTGTCTCTGGAAGAGGATTTAAATGCTTGGCATCAGAAGTCTGCACAGGAAAAGAAAGAATTAGATCTTTCTTAGCAGCTTGAGATTTATTGGAGTGCTCTTTGTTCTTCTGGCACTCACTTAAAATCCCACCACAATACTCTAAGTAAAAAGGGAAGTTGTATTCCCTAGCTCCTGTGTTTTTAGACATGATTCATTCACATTCAGTTGTGAATGTCTATGTTTCGGTGATGTGTGTCCACCACCCATTTTAATTTCAGAACTTTTTGCTTCATATGAGTATTTTCTTCACCCACACAGGTATTGAAAAGGCAAAATTCTAAGTTCTACAATTACCTGGCTATTATATTCAAACATGCACATCAGACTGTTTAAAACAAAATAGGAGCAGGAGTTTCTATAAAAGCAGGGCTTTTTTAGGCCTATTATTGGTATGTTGCTGTATGACTATCACATAAAATTTCCAGTACTCTCTGTGCTTCTACAAGTACCTTGGCTGTCAGAGTTTTCTGTGCAGGAGAGGTTTATGTTTTGTAAACTATGACTAAGTTCTCTATGGAAGTTTTTGAAACATTTCTACACAGGCTAAATCTGAGAAAAATGGCACTACTTAAAAAAATTAAAAATGGTAATTACTAACACAAATAGGAAAGGGGGAAAGAAAATTCTAAATTGCAATAATTGAATGTATGGTTAGATATTGTTGAAAGGCTGAATGCCCTTCTTTTGCCTGTTGATCCACTGACTTACTGGTATTAACTTACTGCTGCCAAGTTGACTTGCAGAATGCTAATGTTGCCTCTCCCGCTGCTCTCTCCATCTGTTTAGTGCCCAGTGTTGCCCTTTTGTTTCATAATCTCCACTTTATTAAATGTTATCGTACTGGGTTATGTATGACTGAACCATACTGTAAATGCTCACTTGTTTTCCACAGCTTGTTAGGTTCAACACAGCTTTTGGTTTTGGGTTTATTCTAATAGATTTTAGAGATGTGTAGAATACAAAACATGGATGACACTGTATGCATATGTGTATACACAGTGCTTTGAAGAGAAGGAAGGAAGGAAAGGAAGGAAGGAAGGAAGGAAGGAAGGAAGGAAGGAGGGAAAGAAGGAAGGAAGGAACAAAGNAGGAAGGAAGGAAGCAGATAGAGGCTGAAAGAAGAAAAGTCAGGAGGAAGGGAAGATGATTAAACAGTTCATCAGCCCAAAAACTAAGGCAAATCTCCAAACTTGAAATCTTTTGCCTACATTCAAAAATACTTATCTAAAACTCCAGTCACTGCAATCATTTGAAGAAGTTGATACACATTGTATTCCTTTGTAGCTCACAAATCCATGCTGTTTGACCTTGAGAGGTAAATTCATGCCGTATCGGAGGACATCTCCTATGTTTTGAAGGCAAATTGCCCTTAATGTATATGTTATTGGTTTTGATTAAAAAAAGCTGTTATTTCATTCAGGACTGAATCCAAATTTCATTAAAAGTTGAAATGCATATTATTGCCTCTTTTCAGAGCTGAAACAATGAGACCAATTCTCTTGTTGGCTGTCCTGGGATGAGAACAGTCCAGGAGTCAAGGACAGCCCTGTCAGGGAGATTCGTCCTGTGGGATGTAGACCCTTCAGTGTCTTGGGCAGGATGAACTGAGTGGGATGATGGTCATCAGATAATGCCTCAGAATATATAATTAGTTGTTCCTGTCACTCTGTTGGATTGGTGTAGACATTTGGGTATTTTCCAGGAGCCACAGGAAACAAATTTCAGTTCTGTGGGAATCATAAAACTAGGAAACAAAGCCTAGGAAAAAAATAGGTTTCACAGAACTAAAATCTGATTTGTGTAACCCCAAAATACTATAGAATGAATGGGAGAGCAAGTAAGTTTCATGCTAACCTGAATAGGTTATATAAATAATAAATGTCTTTTGCTTTGTCTTTGTACCTGATATGAAATAGTGGTGCCAAAGAAAAAAAAGCCCAAGCACTTTTCTCTGTCTTGACATTTCCTATGTAATAGCATGGGCAAAAAATAGAATCAAAATATTAACCCCATAAACTACCTGTTTTGTCTGGAATGAGATGCATTAGTTGTAAATAACTATTGAAAAATCCCATGTGATAACTTGATTTATTTAGCTATTTAATTTGAAAAGAACTTTCTCTGACAAATTTTAGAAACAGAAGCTGTTCAAGCCATGCTTTCACTTCCCTTTAGGGCTGCATTTATTGCTGCCTACCTTGAATGGATTTTACAGGAATTCTCCTGTGAACAAAATCCCTTTCCAGTCACTAATTGAGTGATGACATTAATAATTCTTGAATAGGTAGATTCACAGCTGTGTAACTGGAGACAGAACTAGCAACCAGTTATTTGTACTTGCAAATCAATCCTCAAATTTCATACTGGCTTGTTATGAATATCAAGTACAAGGACATTAAAAGTATTTTAAATAAGGGTGTGCTTCTTGTTGGATGCCTTACTCTGACAAAATATTTTGCCCATATGGGCTGGTAATTACTGTACCCACAATGATACAGCATCTATAATCATTTTTTTATGCATTTCTTATGTATGGGGCTGTGCTTCATTGCCATCAGTGGGACACAACTTCATTTGGAGCTGTGTCATTGCTTCCACTGCGGTTGTGGAGTCCTGAATAATGTAATGGCACCACATACAAAAAAACATTATTAGGCAAAGTAAAATAGTTTTAAAGAAACTGAAAACAGCTTTTCTTTCTCCTTTTTGGAGCTCTAACAGGATACTAATAACCTCCTGCAACGTCCAAAGAACAGTGATGCCCCAATCATTTGTTATCCCATATGGATGCATCAGTACCAACAATTTTAGCACTCTTCTTTGTGTTTCACAGTCTGAACTGACAGAAGAATTTGGAAATAAACAATTGAAAAAGACATTCCCTAAAGGTAACTATCAAGTCCAATAAGGCTCAAATAAAATGGCCCAGCTGTCAGAGTAAAATACCGCATATCCACTTAGCTCTTGAAAGGAAAAGGTAATGCTAACCAGTTGCTGGAGACAGCCCAGAGAGGTAATGCCAGCTGCACAAAAGGATGCACTGCATAGCAGTGTTCAGATGAATGAATGGCAAACAATGTATAATAGCTGCATAAGTAATTATCTTCAAAGGACAAAATAAAGAACAGAAACACACTTTGTTTAAAAGTTATCATTACTGATTGTAAAACACTCACAGAAATAGAAAAAGCATAATTTGGAAGCCAAATGAAGCACATTTGAAACACGAGCTTTGAAAGTCATCCTAGTTTGAAACGAATACTACCTTTTCAGAAGCATGTTATTAAAAACAAGGTTGGAATGTTTGTAAGGATTAGTATGTGTCTGCCCTTGGGCAAATGTTAAAAAAAACCCAAACCAAACCAAAAAAAAAGTTGTAGAAGAATAGAATGCTTGAAGCTCAAGTGCAAGTCTAGGTCATTTGAACCACATATGGAGAGCTCACATGCTTTGGAACAGCGAGAAAAGAAGGATGAGCCTTCTACTGCCAGAACCTGAGAGTGACATAGGTCATACATGATGAAATGGTTGTTAGGTCATTTCTGATGGCCTAGGATAGGCCACTGTTTGTTGTACAGTCTACCTCTGTCTTAGTCACGCTACCCAGTTGTCTTTAGTCACAGAGGTTTCTCTGACTGGAGGATGTAGAAGTTTATCTTGGGTGTTAATTGGATCATTCACTATAAGTGACACCAGATACAGCTCTGTTTCTGCTAAAGAAAAGACTTGCAGTGAGAGCAATTACTTGACCTTCTAGTTGGTGTATTTAATTTTCAACATACATTACTTCATCTTGCAAATAAAGCAAAATTATAAACAGCTTTTGTTGCTGTACAATCAAGTGGAAGACAATTTTCAGTGCTTGCTATGAAAGGCTTCTATATTTTCTCAATCCTTCCTATTATCACGTATTTGAATGCTACATCTATGTATTGTGCATTTCTTTCTGAATGTTCAACCTGTCCTTTTTGGCAGCAACTGGATTATTCCAGATATTCAGCATTTTGCTTCAAAAGGAAAGAGCTCTTTCAGGACTGCCACAAACATTAACTAAGCTGCATGTTTCTCTCACTTTTCTCACTTGTGCAGGGGGAATTTTGATAATTCCAAAAAAAGGAGTTGAAAGGAAAGAGAGGAGCACAAAAAATGCTTCAGACAAGTGGAGAACCAATTCTATGAAACTTAGCCACCAAGCTGTTGCAAGGCAGTGTGTTTTTCTTACTCTTCCTGTGTCAAGGTTTTGTGTGAACTGACAGTCATCTGCTCATGTACTGAGCTTGACTCATTCACCCACACAGTGCCACCATCCTCTGCTGTGAAGGACTCACCACAACAAAAATGTCATGTGACTAATACTTTGTGAAGGAGAGACAGGGAGGATGCACCAGACAGAGGAGAACCCTGTAGTTTAGAGGCTATGATAGGATGAGCACTGCAAATATGGCATTCCTCTGTATGCAAAAAAACCCCTGCAGAATATACTCCTGACTCCAGTTCAGCTGAGAACCTAGAGATTTTTCTTGGATGTGGGATACTAGTCATGGCTCGATGAATTTTCATTATCCTATTTTTTTTCTCTACTAGATCTTCAAATCACAAGTTGTCTTTGGGGTTCTCTGTTGTGTTCTCACTCATCTATTCTATGTTGAAAAGCTATTAATCAACAAGATGCATGTCTTATACTAAGCCGAGAAGCTAGGACTCCTATGTGCTCTCTCAAAAGAGGATATGCTGCCAAGCAGCACCTCTCCCTGTAATGACAATGCTTTTTCAAATATGTTCTCACTTAATCCTGATTCAGGCCAGAGTCCTCTATATCCCTGCCAAACACCTAATCAGATGAGGACATTACCAGGAGCATGGCATCTCTCCCACTTCAGCTGTTCTAAATTATGCTAAAACCACTTCTGCAACTATTTGGAAGAGGAAATCCTTGAATTATCTTTTGAAGAATTAATCGTGCACCCAACACAGAAACAGTGAACAACCAAGTGTCCAACATGCCTTCCTAGCCTCAGAAAGGCTGCATCCTTTAAGTTTCAAGAGCTAGTGACACAATTAACAACTGAGCAATTATTTCATCACCTCTTGAATTTAGCCAATATGTTCATTTTCCCTGCCTTCTGATTAATTTGGCAGTCATCAATCTTCTCTGTGCAATCCTTTGAGAGCTGCCAGTCTACAAGAGCAAAAATGTAACAATTCAAACTTCAAATTAACTTGAATATAATTGCCTTCTGCAATCAGAATACTGCATTGCTGGTATTATTGAAAGGGTGTTTTGGTTTTTGTTAACAAACCAAAGTAAAAAGAAAATGTAATAAAACCATAAATGTCATGTGCTACCATGTGCTAAATATATGCAATGACACATGTCCCTATCTCTGGATCTCAGCATGAGATAAAAAAAGATTCTGTAACTATTTTGAAATTCCAAAACCATTTATTTCCTTTAAAAATGTGACCTCCTTTTCCTCTGTGCACCTTATAATTGTAAAGGAAACCCCAAATCCTCAAAAAAAACAAGACCAAAAAAATCCCACCTGTCACTGATTTCGCCTGCATTCCTCTCAAGCCTGTTGAGTCTATCAAGTGTGAACATCTGGGAATCATCATATTTTCTGCTGACCACTGAATCAGCATAAAAGGAAGACATGATAAGCTCCAGCTGTTAAGCCTCCTGCTTAGAGGATTAGAGAAATTAACCCACAGGATGTTTTATTACAGCACCAGGAGTTATATTAAAGATACATGTGGCATCTTCTCCACAGGGAGCACAGAAGGGAGCTGAGAGAATGCAGGGTAGAGCTGCAGGAATGTCATCAGTCCTGCACGCTTCCCAACCTACCCTGTTTATAACACCAGAAGGAATTTTACCTTCAGAAATTTTTCTAAAATTATAAACCTTCTACCTCTAGTTCTTCTTTACCATATACAATCCAGGGGACCATGGATTGAATAAAAAACAACTGAAAACAGTAGCAAAAACCTTTGAGAATCATATGCCTTGGTCTGGGTCCTTACTTCAGCTGAGGCATTTATGACTTTTGTCATTGCACTTATACATTCAGGCTTCAGTGCCTCAGAACATAAAAATGTCTTATCTGTAAAAATCATATTTAACAGTCAGACACATTAATATATTTCTGAGTTTGTACCCCTAAAATAACCACGCCCATGTATTAAATATGTAAAAATAAAAAATTTACCAAACAAAAGAAAAAGAGGAATCCTGAGTGACATTCATGGTCGTGCTTATTGTCACTGTTAGTAATGTTAACAACTTTATAAAGCCTAGATAAAGTGTTGAAAATGTTCAGAAGTCTGTAGAAAAGACTTATCTACTTAGCAACAAAATGCTACTCTTGGATCACCCTGACTCCAGACCAAAATAAAATTAGGAATGGATGTGCAGCTATCTTGTGGAGAAAGTAATGGGCTTCTGCCATCCTCATGATCAAGTAGCTAAGGAAGAATAATTAAAAATATGTAATTACTGGCATTGTTGCTGGGATTTTCTCATTATTCTTTTGACTGAAAGTGTTTGGAAGAGTGGTCAAATTTAGCTGAACAACTCCTGACCCCATTTCTGGGGGCACACTCCTGTCTGCAGCCATGGCGTAAAGCAGGTCACCACCCCAGCAATGTGGGTACAGCCAGCTCCTTCCCTGTGGGGAGACCGGGGGTCAAATCCATCAGGAAAGAGCAGACCCTCAGGGACAATCCGGTGTCTGTTTCTGAGCTGTGAGGAGTGGATATCCTGCCCACATTACTAACACTACAATGCAATGCCACGAGGTGCCTCTTCTTCTGAGAGAGGTCTCCCACAGCCACCTGGGACTGCAAAAGGCAACAGCTTACTTGCTACTTAACCTGTAGTTTTGGCATTCACCTGCATGAAAACATATTTGCATATTTATGCATTAATGAAATGAACCATATATGCCTCTTTTATGCAAAAGCCTCTTAACAAGTGTTTGGCAGTATAAAAGAACCTCGAAGAGAACAGACCGCGAGGGCCATGAGGGCCTAGGGAGATTAATTTAAAACACTGTGAAGCATAAGGGGCTTCTGCATGAGTTTGAAACAGGTCCCCTAGTTCAGGCAGAAGCATTTGACAACAAATCCTGCATAATGGTAAGTGTAAAAGGAAAAGATCTATGTGTAACAGGGAGGCAGTGATCCTGACTGTGGGATGCACTCATACTTGCTCTGATCCTTTCCAGTTTCACTCATTTTTCATCTTGATTCTCTTGCTAAATGTGTTGCTTTCAGAGCTCTGGTTTTTACCCCAGCAATGGATTTTTTAAAAAACAATGTTTATCACTAGGTTATTTTCCAGTATGGTGAACAGTTGTTTACAACATCTTTTCTTAATCTAGAGTGAAGTAATTGTGCTCTTGGCTGCTCTGAGAACATACTTGATGATTCTTAAATCACAACCTGACTTTTGCCTCAGTTAATATAGAAATTATTTTAATTTCCCCATTGCAGATGCTTTTGTTTTTCAATAGGTACCTAGTGAATACCATATACAGAGGAGCATTTGTGATCCAGTGATTTTGAAATATCACAATACAGAGAGCGAGACTCTGTGTTAATCAGAATGTGCAAAGTGCCACTCCCCGTTCTTGTCTCCCAGGCTTTTTTTCTTTCAGACATTTGGTACCTATGTGCTCAGCTGGCATCAAGTCTGAAAGGAAGATGGTGGACGCGTTTCTATCTGGCAGTGACATGTTCCTTAGCTGGCAGATGAGGCAGTTTGCTGACTACCTGAATTAGGCTTGGGTACCTTAGCACATTTCAAAAGAGACAGTTTTACTGAAAGTGACACACAGCTTATGGACCCAGACCTGTAAATGTAATTGCCTTTGCTATGTGCTTGTATGTGAGAATTGCTAGGTGTCTGATGCACAAAGCTGAGCAGGACTTGCAAGACTTTAATACCAGCAAAGTTAAGGTAGATATTAAATATAGTACGTGGATAATAAGTCAGGCCTTGATATCAGATATTCTGACACTATTCACAGTCCTAACTAATATAGAGACTGAATTCTGTACAGGCTTTCTTGAAATCCTTAAACCTAAACTTCAATGTATTCTGCCTATGAGACACGGGGCTCTTATATTACCTCCTTATCCATGCCCAAGTCTTCTAATCTTAGATAACTGCATTCCAACAAACAACAAACATTTTCTAGAAGCCATGGATTATTTTTGTACCCTCAGCCTCACTTGGAAGCCCACCTTTCTTTTTTTTGTCCTCCAGGAAGAAATAAAAAGTGGGTGGAAAAGTGAAATTCAGATGTTTACCTGTTTTGTTTTTGAAACCAGAGAATATGTGCGCTTTTTTTCCCCTTAGAATTGCAGTTTTCATTGTAAATATCTTCATACCTATATATAACAAAATGCAAAATTTTAAAGCATAGCCTTTTGAAGTCTACCCTACTCGTAGAAAAAACAATGTTAATGTGAATTTCCAAACAAAATTCTTCATTATTATTATGCATGCAAGTGATTCCATTACATAGAATGAGAACTTTTCAAGCTGTTCAATGAAGATATCACATGGGAAAGAAAAGAACTTATCTGCAGGAAGGCATTGCTGAGAAATTCTAGGGTTTTTTTTCAAATTAATTAATTCAGTCTTCTTTAGACTTGAGATATTGTAGAAGAAGAATTAGGTGCCATTAAAACAGTTTTAAGTGCATTCCAAGAAAAAAGTTTTTGCATGCTATATTGCAAAGGTACAGCTCATTATTTCTGGATAAAAAATATTTGCTTTCTGCCAACTGCAGAGAGGGAGTGTACTAATATTAGCATGTACTCTCTATAAAACATGGTTGGAAATGAGAAGGGCTGGGCATGTGCAGAAGGGAAGGAAATCATAGAAAAGCTGAACTAGTTAAAAAAGAGAAGAAATTATTAGGAAAAGATAAATAAATAAATAACATTTCAAATAGCATAGGTAATCATACAGACTTAGCTGTTCTGTAGAATGTAAATAGAGTATATCTGCTTCCAGCTTTAATGCATTTTCAGTATGTAAGATATTGTGCTATGTAATGCAGTTGAGCAAAATACATTCACTAAATTTTATAGTTTCTTTTCACTTTTCAAATACCATGACCTCTATTATTTTTCCTCCTCCTTCATCAAATATAACCTGAAATATTCTAGGAAATTATTCCCATACTGCAAGCATGGATGTGAAATGAGTGTTTTTTAAGGATTGACGTGTAGACAGCTTGTATTAAAGGTCTGGATTTAGTCCATTTTTCACTCTGATCTTTGATAAACAGAGTTTAGATGTGGGTTTTGGTGTTGATTTTTTTGCTATATTTATTTTAATTTTCTTGTGTGTCTGTTGCTTTCCATGGCAGCAGAAAGAATGGCCTTCCATTCTGTGACTACCAGGTTAATGTGAAATTATTACAGTGATCTCATGACAATTTTTTACCTATTTGAAGAACTGTACCATTGCTACCATAATTTATCTTCCAAGATTAACATTGTGCATCTAGACTTTGTCAGGATCTGTGGGATTTCTTCTAATGCACTTCAAGCAGCTGTGCATAGGGACACATGAGCTTTGTATTTGTATTTAACTAATGGTGCCTTAAAGTTCTGTATTTGCAGCTTTGCATTTTCTTTGGGTTTATCATTCAAATAATTTAAGCAAAAGGTAAAAATTTCTGTTACTTATCTGACAACACCAGCCTTCCCTCCTCCGTGAAATGATGTGGTTATTTATTGCTGGTTTTGCACTGATTCATGCTGTTTTCAGCCATGGACTGCCTGGGTAATAGCGCTGCCTAATCACTACCACTAGAGCTGAATACTTCCTGCAGAAAGCAAGTCCTTCCTCAGATGGAAGGAAAAGGAGATGATTATTTAAATTTTAGCCACAAGGAAGTTATTATGAGCAAGTCTTTGGCTTAAAAACCTGAGTGAAATCAGTTTAGTATAATGAAATGAACATCACTTTCATGCAATTTAGGATGAATTTGTCTAGTCTTTTGGGCAGATACCAAATTGCAAATTCCTGTCCACACTCCTGTCTTATTCCACAGTCTCTTACCTTGGATTATTTTTGTCCCAAAATAAACGGAGTGTTCTCTAAGTCGTGTTTATTACCTATAGTGCTTTAGAAATTTTCACATACCACAAACTGAGTTTCCCCTTGCAAGAAGAACAGATCTGTTTGGTGTGATCATAATAGTAAGCATCTGGAATATGGAGACTAAAACTGCTGCAGAAATTACATTGTGCTTGTTAAATGAAGGACAAAGAGCCAAAAACCTCTCTTTTTAATTTTTAAAAAAATTTAGCAGCATGGTTCCAATCTTCTGCAAAAAAGTATTAATGGAAAGATAAGAGTGCACATTTCTGTGTGTCCAGTTTGTTCAGACGTATTAAGATCTGCAGCCTCTAGACAGAGGTAAAACATACACACTTATGTTCAGTCTGAAAAGCCTGAGAAAGAGATGAGTTATTTTTATGAATGGAAGACTTGTAGAAACTGAGCAATTATTGTACCAGATCTTAATGTCTAAACTCACCCTGTCTTGGAGCAATTTTTATCTTGGAAATGCTCTACTTATAAAATCTCAGCAAAGATTTCAAGATTTAACCCTGTGCATTGGTAAGTATATGAGAAAAAATTCTAAAAAATAAGGCTTTTCTTATTCAGTAGTTTTTAAATAATACTTTCTCAAATATTTTTTGCAGAACAGAAGTAGAATCAATGTTTATCAGTTTATTTGAACTGATTATTATTTGGCAATGAATTAAGAATACATATTATTTCCTAATATTTGGTAAGATTTGAAATATAAATACTGAGTTTGTGCTAATTTTTTATAATGATCATGACAGTAAGTCTTCTAAGCTGTGGAGAAATGACTCTGCAGATTTTATGGTTTAGACCCATATACTTCCAGAACTTATAATTTCCCAGTACCTTTAAATTCAGTTAATTTTCTATGCTTTATGAACAGGAGACCATAACTTTTTAGTGGGACATATGTTACCAGGAAGTCTTTGAGAAGTGTTAGATCTGTTTTATTTTATGCGATGCTATTACAAAATGCTTACATTGAGAAGAATTCGGAAAATATAAATGGTTAGCCACCACTGGACTTGGAAATTTTTGGTGCTCTGCAAGTAGGTCATGGCTATAACTATCCAAAAGAAATAATATCATCAAACTGCTGCATGTTTGTACCCCACCATCTTGAAAAACTTTCCTGAAGGACAGGCTTAGGACTCTCTGATAGCTCTGTTGCTGCTCCTGGTCTTACAGGCCCTCTTGCCAAGCCAAGTGCCACAGCAGATGTCAGCCAAGCAGAGCTCTGGCTGCAGCTGCGTGGCAGGACCATGCAAAAGCTTCCACAGTTGCTCAGCATTGAGGAGGCAACTAATCAAGTTGGCATGTCTCACTTCAAGCCACATCTGTCCCCAGGCACTGAAAAGAGATTTAATGGACCCTAAAAATTTCCTAATACTCCATGTCTAGATATATACAGCCTTATGAATGACTTCTCTCCTCTCTCTGAAAGACTCAAAGACCCTTGGAGTTCAGCTACAGTCTCCACTGCAGTTAATCTCATCCTGAGCAGGGAATAAATAAAACAGCATTTGATTAAAGAAACTGATAATACAATATTAATCACTGCAAATTCCCACTACAAGTATAGTTCCCAGGGAAAGAATAAGATGTAGTCTGAATGCCAGAAGTTCTTGTTTAAGGATGTACAGGTAACAAAATTAAGAACTAAAACAATGATAGAAAATAGTTAAATATCCCTGCCAAAAGTTTATTTTTCTAAATCAATCTTTAGACACTTGTATACATTTCTGCTTCTGTTTTACAAGAGTTTATGGAATTTTCAAGGACAAATATAAGCCTTTTTTTTGAGATTTTTTTACTTGCATGAGGTAAAACTTGGCCCTAGGGCTTTGCAAAACATTTACATTGTTGAGAGATGCAGTCTTAGGAAAGGGGAGGACTGGAAGAGACTGGTTCATGGTGTCAATGTTCATTGAAATGACTATCAGCAGCAGCATCCCAGACAGGAGAGTGTTTTGTTGCTATAGTCTGTTGTTTCCCCAGCATATTGCAGATCCTTAAAGTTTCTTTAAAGAAACATTTTGTTGCCCTGTCTCTTGCAGTTTTCTATGTGTTCATTCTTTGATAAAGTTTCTCACATACTTTCTATAAACATAGCAATGTTTTAGTAACTCTAACTTTTGCTTACATTTCTTCTCCTGAGTGGAAAATGTTTGATGGACTGTTCTGTTAACTAATGAAGATGGAGGAGGTGGTAACCTCGTCCTCCAATCCATGGTTATTCCTAGAACATATAAATATGAAAAGAATAAACAGCCAGGCCCTCTTTTCCTTCTGGCCTGTGACCTGTAAAGAACTCAGTTTCAGAGTGCTTCTTTCATGTCCTAGAGCCACAACACTTCACTCAAGAGTGGAGCCTTAACCTTTCATGGGCTGATCAATGACCACATATTAATAAAAGCAAGCCATATGCTGACTAAAAGAAGTGAAATCGAGTACTCAAGATGCACAGAGGGGATCTGATACTTTATAAGGTGGATTTAATCAGCAAGAAAATTACCTCATGTATCTGCCTTTTCTGACAGAAATTACAGATTCAGAAAGTAAAATTACTTTGTGTCTCCTGGCTGGTCCTCTGAAGCTCTCTGGGTTCATGTCAAAAGTCAGAAGCTGAGTTTCAGTGCACAAGAACCTTCTAGGAGCAATGCTGGGCATCACATACTGTAATGGTGCTGAATACTGCTGGTGAGCAGAGGGGTACATCCCTTAGCCAGAAGTATCACTTTACCTTCTTGCTGGACAGTCTCTCACCTCTTCTGCCACCCTCTTTGGTTTCTGGATGAGTGACATAGGGCTGGCAGTCAGGAACTGGCATAGAGTTTGAGGAAGTTTATCTGTCCACTTTCTTGTCAGACACATCTTGGCATGTGAGGCAGAGTGTGTAACAGTGTGTGGCTGTCTGGGGGATGCTCGAACTTTCCAGGCAGAGTGCCTGAGCTCAGCTATTGTTGGAAGCACTTTCATGTGATCTTTCAAAAAGAGCAAGCCTGAGAAGGGTCACGAAGAGTTACTCAGATAAACTTGTCTTGCACTTTCTGCCCCTAAGAAGGAGGGTGAATAAGTGTATGGTTGGTGTAGCAAAGGCTGCCCTTTCTATAATTTCTTGAGAGAATAGGATGCTGTTCTCCTGTAAAGACACCCTCAAGACACCTAGCCATGCAATACGAAATCCATTGAAAAAAAGAAGTGCAAACTAATATATTCACTGCTGGTACTATCACCAACTTGGTGAAAAAACAGAAGGTTTCTTAAAGATAAACTTCTGCAGTTGATGGTGCTATGGGTATTTGTTAACTATTTGGTCCACAGAAAATTATTCTCCTTTCAAAAATAAACAAAAAAACCAAACAAGCAAACAGGCAAGCAATCTAAAACTCAGCTCTTTCTTTGTTGAATATGGCAGAAAAAACTAAGGTATTCACCAAAGTGTACATGTATGCTGGTTGTTTACATTAGACTAGCTTTACTAGTTACTGTGACTCTATTTAGAGTAATGTATTCCTTAGCCAAATTGGTCTCCTGTCTCTTTCAGTATTCTCGTTTTCTTGATTTTTTCTTGGCTTCAGTTTGAAAATTGTTTGTAGGTTCTTAATTGCAAAGCCTACCAGAGGGAGAGATCAGAGGAACACAGGATTTGCCAAATGTGATGAATGTCCTGCCTCAGGGAATGGCCAATACCTGATTTGTCAGAGGAAGGCCAAAAAGCCTCAAAACACATTCAGTCAGTCATGTAAGAGATCCCAACAGACAAATGCCTGGAAGCCTAGCTCTAAGTACATGACCTTACTTGAGCACAATTCTACAAATGTTATCACACCCCTGCACTCTCTCCTGTCATCCTTTTCCCACCAGTCAAGTGTATTCTTTTCTGTGTAGACAAGTGGGAAGTGTGAAGCTCAGACTTCATCTACTTTAGGACCTGATCCAAACGTCAGAGCAGAAGAGTAGGATTTCTCTTGCAGCAAATGAAGATGGATGTGCTCTGCCCTCTTTACTGAGCTGAGCAGAACTCCACTGAGGCATGGAGATCAGTCTGCTCTGGCAACTGTGCCCTCTGTCAAGGTGAGACAGCACTCTTCCCTTCAGCTTCTCACCTAAGTCATTATTTATATTTACACAGTTGTACACAATTGCATAGCCCACAATGTACCACATTTCATACCAACTCCACAAATCTCTTGTGTGTTCATTGTCAAATATATCTACCTTTGCCATTGCTACAGACTGATGTCTTGCTGATGTATCAAAACACTGTGTGACCCAATTCCTCACATTTTTCCTCCATCTGTAAAATGGAGCTAGTAATACCTTCATCAAAATCTTGTTATGCATTTTAATTCTTTAATTTCTGAGAAATGAATTAGGTTTCTGGAGTTCAAAACATATGAAAAACTTCCTTTTAATTTTATGGTATTGATGCTGAAGTTTAATTCAGTGATATCCTCATAACTGCCTCAGTCATCCTAGTTTGGAAGCCAAACAGCTAGAGTATAAGCCTAGGAAACCCTTTTTCGTCACTAGTACACTGTTTATATAATGAGTAATAACTTCTGTGGCTTGGCTGGAAGAAATTAGGAAGGCAATAAAAATTTCACACAAAGTTGTAATGAATTTAGAAATAATCACTCATAATTTAGAGTTCATCATCCCAAAGTGTTATTTCTTCATTTGATAGGTTTAGGTCATTATAAAGAATGTGCTCCTTCTTGCATCTGAAACTAAATAAAAAGGGACTGTAGTTTATGGCTGCTATATACTTTATGAGATATTAAAATTTTGCAGCACAGCAAAAGATGGAGGAAGGGGGCAAGGGGAAACAGTCATTTAAAGGTTGTATTTCCCTTGGGCTTTTGTGGTCTTTGTTTTAAGTAAGTCAGCAAGCNGTTTTAGTAGCTTGCTTTATGTGGCTGTGTTTGTTTTGTACATAATTAACTTAGAGAATATTATGGAAGATGCAGTGAAATTATTTTTAAACTTCAGTTCACATAGACCACTGTGTAAGTGGTTAACAAGGAAAAGGACACACTATGTATCTTTTTGTACATTTAGTATGAGAATAAAGACTGCAGAAGTCAGTCCTTCCCTTATTTTGCCTTTTCTCTCCTGTCTCCTATCTCTTTCCCACCAAAGCAAAACGATAACAGCCCTTTCCCTTTCCTCTTCTCTTCCACAATTCTTTCTCTTTGCTAATTCTGAGGGTATGTTTCAGCATTCACAAATTTTAAATATTGTGTCAAACAGAACAAAACAAACTCTTCTGACCCAGCAGGAAACATGCTTTTCAGCTAATCATATATTGTGAATTTCATTCAGGTGCTTCCATTAATGTGTAGCTGCCAAATGTGCTGTTTCTGTCACAATTAAATAGAGTAATAGTGTCAGGAATGATTATTAAGTTTCTTTTAGTTCAAAATGTTTCTCTCTTATAAGTATTTTCTAACTTCATAGCTGATGTGTATCTTTGGAATTAATTGGATTTTGTCTGCTGGAAGATAATGACATTCTTTAAATTTTAGTAACTTTATATCCATGAGTTTTCTCCTCCCCTCCTCTCTCCAGCTCCACCTTAATGAGTCTTCCACTGTAGCTCTCCATCAGTGTCTCTTTAGAAAGGCTGTGAACTGATGCAAACTGTTGTTTTATGAAGACTTCATGTAGATATTGAATGAAGTCTTCAAAAATCCATGTGCAAAATCCTATGACTGTTACATTCTACAGGTTGAACCTTCAGTGACTTGGAAGAGAAGCTTCTTGTATTAAGTCTTTTGGACATGTTCCCACATGGGCAATCCAGTTAACTCCATGGGCTAGTTATGAACTTGGGAAAGATTTATTTAAGTTTTCTTTTGCAAAGTTCTGATTGTTCAGCATAATAAAATACATATGAACCTGTGCAAAGCAATTCTTTCACATGATTATAAAGTGCTAAAAAGTCATCTGGTTCTTCCTTCATAAAAAAAGCCCACAACTGATTTTAACAGTAGCCCAGACAGTCTTGGGTAACCCCACTTCTACCAATCAGATAGTTGGAGGATTTTCATCAGAGGGATCCTAGGAAATATTTTCTAAGTATTAGGTGCCTGACTGTGACATCACTGCTTGAACCTGCAATTTATTTAGGTTGTCCTCAGCCGAGCTGTGAAACACATTTTCTTTCAGAAGCTGCTCCAATATTTTTCCTGTGGTTTACTGAAGCTTAACTGCTGTCACCATTAAAAACTGTAATCATTTTTCCCCTGTCAGTGACAGCAATTTTATTTTTATGATCTTCCTAAATCCTGTCTCTAAACTTTAAGTAAGTCCAGGATGATGCTCTGCAAAATCGAGAAAGCAAACCATGTAATTCTCATCTATGGTTTTGCATTGGCTTCCTCTACTTATCTGAACTATTTTTAAATCACCTACCCTGTCTTATCCTTATGCCTGTCCTGTGCAAGCCACTACAGCCACCTGTTTATTTTCTCCTTGAAGGTCAATTATTTTTCCTACCAGGCAATGAATCTGTGCTACTAGGGATATTTTGTCTGTGTGTGTAAGTCTACTTGGCTGAGGAAGCTCAGTGAAATACAGACTGGGATTAACTTATCTTGTTTCAGATGCCACCATAAACATCTTCTCCAAGCATCTTTCTGACATTCTGAAAACATTTTGTTATTTATGCTGATGTGCTCATCTGTCAGTTTTCAAGTTCTGTTTATGTCACCATATCTTCTGAGCTTCTTGGCACATTCCTTTTCCTTCTTACTCCCTTAATACACATATGTCTCAATCTCTGCTGAGCCTTGTAGATTTTGCCTGCTTCCAGTTTAGTAGAAATGAACCAAAAGGCTCACTTTTCTATTGCAGTGATGGGCTGCAAGCTTGATATATCCCAAATTCCATCAAATTTTGGGGAGATTTTACCTTAAAAAACAAAGGCAGCAACACTAAATCCAAGCAAATACCTTGAACAAACTTTTCTTGGAATGTCTGTTGTGCCAACACAAATATAACATTTTCAAATCTTGGGGACCAATATCTCCCAGGGTATCGAGTACTGCTGGTACATACAAGTGAAAGAAAGCCTCTCCCTAGAAGTTTGGTTCACACATGGAGAAGATTATTAGAGAGAATAAGGACATATAGAACATTTGCAGGTTAATTACAAATAGATCATGTAAACTTAAGTTCAAGGCTTTCGTTTTCTGCGATGTTGAGACTTACATTTAATCTGAAATCTATGAGCTGCTGCAAATCTCATTTGTTGTTTAGGTTACAAATCCCTCAAGAACTGAGAAGAAAAGCCTTCATAGAGCATTGTTATACTATCAAGAATGTCTTCTAGACATATCTTTTAAGTTTACTTTCCTCTTTAGCATATGACTGGCAAAGTTGTGTCCCTTATTAAGAGGGGACTTTACCCATTAAAGTGACATTGCTCATTAGAAAGCTGATGCATCAGCCCCAGAGAGTCACATTTAGGTAAGTACTTACTGAACTCAATAAAAGTATGACTTGAGGACCTCTATTTAAACTTTTTGTTATTTGAGGAATATACAAATACACATTATTTCAATTCACTTTAAACAAATTTCAGAACACTATACAATAATATATACAGACACAAATTAAAAAGATGTTTCATCACTTGCAAAGTAATGAAATATTTGATAAAAGGTTTGTAAAAAAAATTACTATTACTTTAATACAAGCAGGATTTTTTAAAAATAACCTATAAATATATATATGTGGAGTTCTTCTTCAGCATGATTAAGGATAAATTTTGGTGGTAAACTAGAAAAATTGACCTAACCAGAGAAATGAATAATGCTTAAAATTCCTCAAAGAGTCTTTTAACTCATATTTAAGAGGCAGTTATTGTGAGTAATTATAAGTTAATTAAATATTGATTATTACAAGAGTCTCTCATTTAAAAGGTAAAGCTATAAGATAAACTGTGTTACTTTATAATTTAAATTTATAGTGGTAATAAATGTGCGGTGACACTTCATTGGTATTAAGTAGGATTTGTCTCATTATTCAGCTCTAAATGGTATTAAACATTAAACATGTTAGATATTGTTAAGCATTGGAGAAAATGTTCTAAACATCTACTATAGCTAGAGATAGTAATCATCCTGAATATTCAGAAAATTTCTTTCAAGTTTGATGATGGTGGGATGTTTATTGCCAATTGATTAATTACATCATATTATTAATCCTAACCTATTTTAATTTCACAGGCATGACAACTTGATTTATCTTCAATATTTCCACTGGATCCTGAAGTCATAAGTTTTTGTCCTAACAATCAATCAGTAGTAAAATATTATATAGCAAGTAGAAATATTTACTTTTAAGTGCTGTGGGTTAGTTTTTCGAGCCGCAGAGTAAACCATTAAATTTTCTATCATTCCTTCAGCTACGAAATAGGAGAAACATATTTTAAGCTATAGATGAAGCCACTGGATATTTTTACCAGTTTTTGTTTTGGTGGAGGGTCTACTATAAATTTACAATGAAAGATGATGGAAAACATCTGCTTTCCTTAAATATCTCTTGAAGCATTGTTCCACGTCTTTGTTTGTGCAATATATTTCTGTCAGTTTTCTGTCTATCTGGATCCATTTATCATAAATAAATTCCAGGTGGAGTTTAAGGTAGAAAACTACTTTTTTTTTTTTTTTTCTACAGGTAAAATGGGGAAATCAAGGCACAGAAAAGCATGTAATCCCAAGAGATGAATAATTTAAGCAGGAAACAGAGAATAAGCACTTGGAACTACAGGCTCTGGATGAATCAGGTTCATCTCACTCATAAAAAAACAAAACATAGAATAAACAAGAGGCAGACAAAAGTAACTGAACTAAATGCAGTTTCCTTAAGAAAATGATGTAAAGACATAATTGTATTTGCTTATAAATCGTGACTGAAAGCTGTTTAAGACCAGAGTTGGCTGGTTTGCTATGAAAACCGAAGATAATTATTTTTATATCTTACCAGTCATTTCTACTGTCAAAGGGGATGAGAAACACAAAGAAGACATTGAAAATGGCACGTAGGGAGGGGCAAATGTTTGCTTTAGATTCTATAAAGAATGGACTAGAAACTTCTTGAGAATAACACTTGGGGATTTTTAAGTTTAATGAATAGAAATTACAAATACAGGTTCGGTGTAATATTCCAATACCTGTTTTGGACACATCAGAACCAAAGACAGTCTGAAAATAGTGCACAAAAGGTATGACAAGAAAGGATGCTTTTCAGCATCTGGAAAAGGTTCAGGGGTTTGCTGTTATTGGTTTTATTGGGGTTTTTTTTGGCCTTGTTTTGGTTTGTTTGTTTTTTAGGGGAGGAAAGATGAGATCATGATTTATTTTAGCTAGAATTGCTTTGACCTATCAGAGCTGGTAGACAGTAACATGGCCTGATTTTGAAACTTCACTGTTTCTCATGAAGAACTTGAAGGGTTATCAGTAGGGGAGTAGGCTATGCTATGAGAGAGGAGGAAAATACTGTGAAATGCTGCTTCTTCCCATTGAATAAGCAGAAATGTCAAGGAAAAGACCCACAAGCCCCCAGATCACAATAGGAATGGGATCACCTTTGGATCTGGTTGGAGAAAGAAACCTACTGTGTTGACTGTGTGGTGTCTCTTCCTGCAGGTGAACAGGCAGCGTGCCCAGTCTGCTCCTCCAGGCTGTCTCGGAATGATTAATGTTTTTTTCTCACTTTTGCAGAAGGAATGAGAAACAAAACAAGAGTGTAGAGAAGCCTTCTTCATGGCCAACCTCTAAGAGATGTCCCTATGGACCGCCCATGTCACAGCCCTACAGATCTGGCCAGGTCTCTTGTGCACCGTCAGGAGCAGGATCATCCATGCAAGCTGATTCAGTCACTCCTGACTCGTTGGACCTGTTCCAATCAAACATATCCCAGCTGTTGAAAGCACAGCTGGAGCTCCTGTTAACAGTGCTGTTGCTGCTGTTCTTGCTGCTGTTGTTGCTGCCATCACTTGTGAAAGCTGGAAGCCTGGTAAACAAGTGTGGCTGTAAGTTGCTCTTACACAATTGCTTTCACATCCTGGGGCTGTCTGACAGCAGGGCACAGCTCTCCTCTCAGTTGTGTCTAACTGTGGGGAAAAAAAAGTGCAGGTTAGAAGTGAGGAGCTGTCCAGTTAAGCCTGTGAGCACACAGATGCTGGCAGACGTCCGTGCACTGTCCTTTTGTGTAGGAGCATGTCAGAAGCCAAGCCTCTGACCGAGAATGTATACATAAACATGCTTATATGTGTATATATACACACATAACATCCAGATAGGGGTGTGAGTCCTGAGGGGTGTGATCACCCGCTGGGTTTATCAGGAAGAGATTGCCATTCAAGTCTGGACTTTTTATGTTGCCATTTTAAATACCCCTTTTCAAAGCATATTAAGCTTTTTCTTTATTCATTTGCTATAAACTTCAAAGTATTGTTTTCCACCAGCATAGTCTCGAATACTAAGGAGGCACTTGCCCTGGACTAGTAACATCTCCAAGAAAGCAAATATTGGCAAAAACACACAATCAAGTGATTGTTTCATACTATAAAATTGTGTTGAATTTGTGGCCATTCTTGTCACTCATAAATATGAATCACAAATATATGTTGTCCCAGGGCATCACAGGGCATCATAAATTTATTTCTCCTCAAAAAACTAAGAAAAAAAGAAAAGAAGTCAAAAGCTCAAGTCAGCTTTCAGATAGAGAGTTTGTTAAAATGAACAACAGAGCAAAGGTGAATTTTGGAAGATTTTATAATGTCATCAGAGTTGCCCTGAAAATCTTACTTCAGAAGAGAGGGCAGGGAGCTTTTTTTAGTAATTCATATATCTAGCTGCAAGTGGAATTACCTATAAATGTTCAGTGTACATATGTAAAATATGACTAATCTTCAAGGCTATGAGCAACAAAGGCAGGGGAAATAGTACTGCACAAAGAAAACAAATAGCACCCACTAATGCAGATTGAATTTTAATAATTGGGGAAGTTAATAGATGCTGTTTGGTGTCATTCCAGGCAGGATTTTTATAGACTTGTCCCAAATGGAATTCTCTGCTGCTTGCATTACCAGGAGAAAATTGCACAGTTCATTGTTCCCAGCTCTCTCCCATTTCCTAGTCTCAGAAATTCAAAGCCTTTGTGTTTGAATTCATAACAGGAGCCCAGAAACAGCATTGCCAAGCAAGACAACCACTTAGTCAACTGGGAATGTGTCAATTTCAAGACTTCACTAGTTTTTCACCATTGTAAATTAATGTCTTTGATGTTACTAATTCTTGTCTACTCCAAGGATACTAAGATGTGCTAAAACCTTACTAAGACATGGACTGTGAATACCAAAAAGTAACACATGTGATGTATAGTGGACATTTACAGCATGAAAACAATTTTTTTCCTTACTATTGATGATATTCACTAGCCAGTCCTGTTGTTTACATGGACAACACTTTGTACTGTCCTGCATGACACTGGATCCAGCTCTCCCTGTGGCTGGGGCTTTACTGTTCATCCTTCATTTAGTAAGGATGTGAGTAAGAGTGGAACACTTCCCTTTATATTACTCATATTCTATGCATCTCTGAGTATATCCATGAAAGTTGTTTTGCTTTTTTGGAAGTCCATACAGCTTTGTTTTTAACATGCACTTTTTTTTTTACAACCCATCATCATATTTATTCCTCTCCAATTAATTTCTTCTCCAATAGAATTCTGAAAGGAAGGATGAGTTCTGCAAGAAAAAATGTTCACGTTGATTATGGACAGAACAAATTAACAGTATTGGTCTTAATTCAGGAAGATGTCTTCAGACAGAATCAATAAAAGATATCAAATTGTGTTCAACTTGGAGTGTAGAAACAGTCTGCATGATTTCCAGCCAACTACCTTACATACTTGAACATATCAGAGCCTTGCACTACCCTGGCCAAGAAGGTCAGCTTCTTTAATGACAGAAGTCACAGTGTCAAAAGAGAATTGCAAACCACACCTAGGCTGGCTGTGAGACCTTTCTCCTGTTCAAGTTTGTTCATTGAGAGGTGAAGTACTTAGATTATTAAGGTTTATGTTCTTACAGAAGAAATAACTATTGGTTATTGCAAATACGATGTTGCAATACCAAGACTTTCACTGGGATAAAAAGTGAAGCAGACGACAAAAACAGTAATTTAGGCAACACCTAAAGTCTAAGGGTGTCAAAAGAACTGAAAGAACTCCCCTTAAAAAAACAGTAGGGATAAATTGCACTTAGATGCAGAAATGCTTTTCCAAATAAAATTTAAGGAGTTTTATTTATATATGTATACATTTACACCTGAGGGAAAGAGTTGGCCCTTGCACATCCATGTTTGGGAACATGTGAAAAAATCCCCCTGAAAAAATGAAAGTATCTCATTTCTGGAAAATGTGTTAGTTTTGTGGGACATAAAAATAAATTGCCTGTTGCAATTATACTCTCCCTGGTTGCAAAACATTTAAAATGCAATGGTCCAGGAGACAGTTTAGAGCAGAAAATAGGCTTTTAAGAAAATTTTGAAATCAACAAGGATGAAAAAAAGACATAAAACTCAGCAACCTTCAGTATCAAATTTAGACTATAAGTGTGTATAATTCTGGGAAATGTTAGCAAAAAATAATTTCAAAAAATAAAAATTACAGCCTCCAATAATTCTGATCTGCTTCCATTTTTGCAATTAATTACAGAATATATTCGTATTTCAATTTATGAAATGCAGAATATTAAAAACCTTCTTGGTGTCACTTGAAATCCGATTACAATATTGATTACTTAGATTTACATTGCTAGAACAAATTTCTTTGTGTCCAGTAACCAACAGTTTTTTTTACTTCCAACTGGCCAACACCTGAGATGGGCAATGCTTACAATCGTTTGCAGACATGCCACTATGTGAAATATGTGGAAACTGGCCATTTCATGCCATTGTGTTTAAACGCATTAGGCTTGGGTGCATCTCCATGCTATTATTAAAACAATAACACGACAAAGTGTAATCTGTATTCTGAGGTTTTTCTCCAAAGAGCTCAAGTTTAACTGGCTAACATCTGTTGATGCAACCTACTCTTGGCTTCTTAGACAGATATTGCGTTGCTGTATTTTTAAAATCAGATCCTTTAGATCTTTTTTCTCTCTCTCTGCCCCATGGAACAAGTAGCTTCTGATTCCTTGCTGGGGGAAATACCATTCATCTGAAAGTATTGTGCTGCATTTTCTTCAATGAAAGCCAAAAAAGTCAGAGGAAAAAACAGGGAGCATATCAGAAGAAATAACAAACCCTGCAGTCAGTTGAAATGCTATATGCAGATATAGAACCTTAACAAAGCCAGCAGGCCTTTTTTGTGACACTGATGACATTACTAGTGTCTTACAAGGAGCTTGAGAATTCCAGCTAACATAAGCATTAACTTTATGAACTGTGCATAAGTGAGAACAAAATTGTAGTGACCCCACCTATAAGTGATGCACCTTTTTTATTACTTTCAAATGCATTTCATGCATTTCCTCCATTTTGTCTTGTCCTTTCATAAATCACCTGAAGATCTTGACTTTTTTTTTTTTTTAAGATTTATCCATTCATCACCAAGGTGCTTTGAGACTATGAAACCCTGCATTTGTGAATTTGTGACAGTTTCAGACATCCTGAAACCATCTCTTTCCTCTTTCTATTTACAAATTTGGCAACTATCCTCCATGCAGTTTTCCTTTTCTTCACACCATATTGCAAGAAACAGAAAAGTTACCTCATTTATTATTTCACAAAGTCTGCAGAGTCAGCTAATGCTTCAAACAGTGTTTAATGACTTGATGAAAGTCTCCCAGTGTGTCTGAGGCCATACCAGGAAAGAGCTCCATGATCTTCAGGCTGTCTTATCCTTCTTCTGTCTCTCTAGTACTAAATTTAAGTGCAGGAAAATTTTTCTCCTCATTCCTCGCCCCATTATTTTTAGGACTCCTCTAGTGATTTCTCATGGAAACTATTTCAACTTGCTCCTATTGGCCAGCAGATACTGTCAAGGATGATTCCCCTCAGGGCAGCTTCAGGAATCAAAAGGATTCTCTCACTGCTCAGTATGAAGGCAAAAACTCTCCCCCCATTTGCTGACTTCAGACTAGTAAGAATAGCAATCTGGGCTTAACTTGTCCTTATCTCCCTGTATTTTTAGAGACTGATTCATTTAAATAGATGTAATGCTTATGGTCTCAGTTTTTAAGAACAAATAAATATAGTGAAAGAAGCAAACATGTCTCCATTTTGTAATCCAGCTATTTTAGGGATTTTTGTGGGGGGAGTCATCCAAAGCTTGCATGCACCAGGCTATATAATTGCCAAAGCAACTGGAGGGTCATAAGTTCAGAGATGTGGCAGAGGGGGTCTGCTCTTTTTGTGACTTGAGTAGGTCTCACAATGAGCAGTGTCCCAGCAATCTGATGACCAGACCACAATGTGCACACAGCCTGCAGGATAAGCTATTAAAAAAAAAAAAAATTAAAATCTTTGTTCAAAAGTGGTATCAAAAGGAGCTTCACAGGATCTTTTCTCCCTCTGCCCTGCAGAACTCGTAGCTTCTGATTCCTTCCTGGGGAAAATAACATTTCCCCAAATGTATCGTGCTGCATGGAAGCTCAAAAAGAAAGCGAACAAAACAGGGAGTGTGACAGAAAAATGAACAACCCTACAGTCAGTTGAAGTGTTATATACATACAGAACCTTAACAGCTGAAATACCTTAATAGCAGATATAGGACCTTAACAACCCCAGCATCATGGCTGTGTACATTCAGGTCCTGTGCTTCCTGCATTAGTGCTGTCCAACATCACCAAAGGTAAGCCAGCAGGTTGCCTTCATCCTGGCAAAGAGGAAGTCCAGGAATGAAAGAGGAGTGTCCAGACCACAGCTGCATGTTCTTGGCTCTTTATTTGTGGTGTGCATTGTTGCCCAAGACCAAAATGCCTCCCGAGATACCTCCCAAGAGCCAGTTTTGCCTGACGCCTTTCCTCAGCCAAGGACCACAACCACAATATCTGTGTTACTTTATAAAGCATGAAATGCTCAGACACTTAGATTGATTGTTTTAGAAACACATATGAAAAAGATATGGAAACTGGAAGGAGTCAGACGTGCTCACTGGAGGGCAGAATTTGCCCTTATGTTGTGTTTCGGCACCCTAGGAGGAACGTCTGTTGCATTGCATTAGGAAGGGAAGATGGTTGGACAGCATTCTGACAGGCTTACCTCAAAATCTCCTTGCTTTTGTGAGTTTATATCCAACCATAATGTTATTTGAACACATTTAATTAAATACTGTAGCTGTTTGAAGTCTCTGACATTATTATTATTTTCATATCACTACAGCCTCATACTACTGCTTGCTAGCTGTTATAGCAGCTTCCAAGATCAGTGCAATTCATTCTGGACTCAAAGTTAATCTCACGGAAAATCCAATCAGTAAATTGATTAGGTATTAAATTACATTCTTTGTTAATGTTCTCTATTCCTTCCCTTACACTTCAAAAAAACCCATTACTTTTTTTTGTCCCCTCTTTTTCTCCCTTCTGTCTCACCCATTTCAATTAATATTACTCTACCATCAAATATACTGCTATGGTAGAGACTACCTATGGATTGTAAGTTCCTGCTTTCTTGTTACAAAAAAAAAGGTCATTGGTTTGGAAAAGACAGAAATTAAAAACATGTAAAATTACGTCTAGTCCCAGGATGACCTAGAAATGTTCTTTCGACAATTTTTCAGTGATGACTATCCAGAATGTGCTTCACATGATAACTTATGTAGAAAATATTGTAAGTAGCAGTACAGCACTCTGACTTTGTAAACATTTTGTTGTTTGGGGTTTTTTTACCAGAAGTACCTAGCAGATAACTTTGGATAACAAGTTGGTTTTTTGAGGGTGTTTGGGTTCTTTTTTAATTGAAAACCTTTTTTTGAATAAAAACCTAAATTCCATTAACTACACTAAGTTCTGAAATCAGTGGGAGCTGCAATCCTGTCAGGACCAAATGTGGTATGTTGAACAGAAATTCTGGAAGTCATATTAAAGAGACTGAGCTAACATCAGGTTATTGCTGCCTGCATTTGCCAGACAGCCTACAGAAATATGCCTGTGATCATGGTGAGTCAGGAGATTAGCTGTGATTCCTGTGATTGCTAATAGCTGCTGCATACTGTGTTCATCAACAGGAAGTCTGCCACTGAATACAATATGGCCAGGATTTCATCCTTCTAGTTTTATTAGCCTTCCTTACAAATTGAAGGTAGATTGCTTGCATCACATATACACTTGGTCTTGTGTTTCAGTCTTCATGCTCTTTGGGCCAAGTTTCACAGTAAGAATGTTTTAGTAAAGCACTGACCTCTATTTGGCCCAATGCACTGAGACACAAAGTCGTAAAACAGTCTTAAATGAGCATGTTTTAGTAAGAGCTATTACTGCTTCTGACTATACCCACAACTCTTTTGAAAGACAATGCTTTGCTTTTGGTTTTTACTTCTTTAGTGTTCCTTAATGAGCTTTTACAAATTTTAGTCCAAGTATCTTTAAATCTCAGTGCAAAATTTTACCACTATTTCTAAGTGCATTTTGAGAGAATATCTGAACTCCAGCTTGTAACACTAGACTAACAATTAGTCCATCCTTATCAAAATTGCATCTCACTTTAGCTGCTCAGCAGAATTCAGTGTTCCTGTTTTTTATTTTAATAACTCCTAATTCTGCCTCTCCTTCCCTGAATATGATGTATACCCCTAGTTATCCCTGTCTCAATGAAGACACCATTTCAAATTGCTTGGGGACATCTTGAAATCAGAGTGGTTTGAGACTCAGCTTCTCAGTGTGCTTTCTTCAGAACACTCTCTTCTCTATTTTGGTGTCAGCAGCTTCACTCTCTGCTGTCCCTTTCTGTGTCTGTCCTCTCTCCTCCTCCTAAGTCACATCAATGATCTCCTGCTGCAGCTCTCCCCTCATCAGGGAGAAGGGTGCCTGTCTCTCTACAGGAAGTGTTTGCCTGGTTTGGCCTGACAGCTTCTGCTGTGTTCTTCACACATACTTTACTTCTAGCAGATTCACGTCCCTCAGGTAAAACCATCCTGTTTTATTTATCAGAATAAGAAGATCTTCGCTGTTCTCATTTAGAGATGACTTCTGCAGAATTCAAATTTTTGGCCATGCTCCTGGGCATTTCGATGTTTAACACTTCTGCCATTTTGTCCTCTCTCTGTTTTTTAACACACAGACATCCAAATCATCCTTTCGTACAGCTCTTCTGTTGTCTTTTCCCTCTGCTTTTAATTCCTTGAACTGTCCCCAAACCGATTTACCAAGGCCCCACGTACATCTCAGTCAAATTCATCCTGAAAAGTCTCATCCTGTAGTCTGCCCTGAAGACTACAAAAAACCTAACAGTTAAATCAAGCTTTACCATTTTGTTTTTGCCTTGTCAGAGAATATTATGCATCACTGTGTTCCATCTCTTCTCTATTCTTTCCTTTATTCCTTTTTCTGCATCTATGTTCCAGACTTCAAGCTTATTGAAGGTAAAATCTCTGGTTTTTTCTGAGGTATTTAACTAATCTGAGGGGTAGGATGAAAGTATAAAACAATAATTATTGTTCTAAGGGTGAATTTATTAATACACAAAGAGGCATTAAATTACTTCTGCACTTGCTTATTGAAGAGATAGCTGCCTAGGCAGTTCTCAGGAAACTACGGGAGCAAGATTGGCACTTTAGAAATTAAACATACATGCAAGTAAGAGCTCTCATTGAAACGAAAGGAGTAAGTCCCTGTTGCAATGTTATTTACTGCTCTGAATGTCTGCTGGATCAGGACGTTCAGTTGCAATGTGATAAGCCAAATCTTCCTTGCCAGAGCCCTTTGCTGAACACCTGACACAGCACAAACCCCATTTACTGTCAGTCATTAAGCAGAGCTGTCAAAACTGAAGGGAGGCATTAAAAAAA